>BLXL01010153.1:0-25222 GCA_023170135.1 Acarapis woodi
TTTTTTTTTTTTTTTTTTTTACATTTTTCTATATAATAGAGTTCAATTATAAGGTAAAGGAGTGCAAGCATTAAGTTTTGATTTTCCATCTTCTTAATTTGAGATCTAAAATTATAAGGTCGTAATTTAATTTTTGGCAAAATTTTTTTTTATTGCTATTCAATATTTGATAATGACTCATCAATAATTTTCTTTCTTTGCTATAGATATTTTATCGTGTGCTTTTGCTACACAATTCACGTAGTCGCTTTTTGACTAAACTAACTATATTTACACAAGCGATGAGTGAGATAACAACTCAACAAAACGATTTCATATCGATAGCATTCAAGCAGAACAATTCAACTAATCAATTAGTCGATAATCAGCTGCCTTTTACAAATATTGGGAAAAAAATGAAATTGGTGAATGGGGTAGAACGTTTAAAAAAAATGTATCCATTTACCGATATAGACAAACTGCCTTTATCTTGGTCAAATAAAGACAAGGCAAGCTTTATCATGTTGTCAGATAATAATTTAAAAGTACATTATAAAGGTGTAGGCAAAGGACACAAAGATGCTGCCTCGGTCAGAGCTGAAAAACCAATACCACAGTCTTGTCTGCTTTACTATTATGAAATAAAGGTAATCTGTAAAGGTAGAGATGGTTATATGGGCATTGGACTAGCTGCTGAAAATGTTAATTTACAACGATTACCGGGATGGGACAAACATTCATATGCTTATCATGCTGACGATGGTTTTGTATTTCTTTTTTGATATATTAATTTTATACTTGCTCTCGAGGTAAACTTCACTCATTAAAATTTTGATCATCTAAAAATTAGGTCATTCATTTTCATCAAGTGGTACAGGCAAACAATATGGCCCGACATTTACAACGAACGATGTGGTCGGGTGTGGCTTTAATATTGTTGAAAACAAATGCTTTTATACAAAAAACGGATTTAGTTTGGGTGATGCTTTCGAAGATCTTGTTAATTTACCTCTATTTCCAATCGTTGGCTTGCAGACACCGGGCGAAGAAATCGAAGCCAATTTTGGTCTAGAACCATTTATGTATGATATTCAGCAAGAAATCGATGCTGTAAGACAAAAACTCACCTCGAATATTATTAATTTTCCAGGTATGTTTAAAATAAAAAAAAAAAATGATTAATTTCAATGAATTAAATAGAATTTTTAAATTTAGTTAAATACAATGAATGGCAATACGCTATAAATAAGATTATTCAATCTTGGCTTATACACAATGGTTACTACAATACAGCGGAAGTATTTAGTTCATCATCAAAACAAGATTTCAAAGTAAACGTAAATGCAATAAAACAGCGACTTAAAATTCAACAACTTGTTCTTTCTGGTAAAATTGGTGAGGCAATTGATCTGACAAACAAGTATTATCCAAATGTTCTAAAAGAAAATCCGAATTTATTGTTTGCACTTAAGTGTAGACAATTCGTTGAGATGATCAATAATCTCGTAGACTGTTGCCAGACCAATGGAAATTCGACAAACAACACGAATAGTACAATTGTTAAAGATGAATGTTTATCAATGGAAGTTGATGATGAATTGAATCTAAATAACAATAATTCGAATAACAATGAATCTAATAATTTAAGCGAGGATGGAATCGACAGAGCTTTGTTATCAAAATTAAATGAATTGAATAAAAACTACTACAATTCGGCAGCCTCTTTAAAATCAACAAATAACGGATCAGCAAATAATGATAAACTAGAGCATAAGACTAAGAAAACAAAAAATTTATCTTCATTTAATAGTAGCAATAATAGTTTATCTCCATTAATCAGTAATAATAATAGTACAACTATCAATTTTATAAAAAGAGATAGTGTTGCAAGCAAATTGCCTCAACTTCTCGAGTTTGGTAAAGAATTGCATATACTCTCACAACAACTAGCCAAAGAACATGGTCCAAATGAGGCGAACGAAAAAATGCTTTGTAATGCTTTCAGTTTGATTGCTTATGCTAATCCATCGATCTCGTCCACTGTTAGTTGGCAATTAAAACCTAGTGAACGTGAACAGGTTTGCCTTCAATTAAACAATGCCATAATTAAAAGTGATACAACAGATGGTTGTTGCCAAATACCGCCACTTGAAGTTATAATCAAACAAACTAAATCGTTACTCAGGTTAAATGGAAATTTTGGCGCTTGGCTGATCGATAAACTTTAGAATATGATAAATATTTGTTTGGTTATATATTTATTTAAATTTATTTTCTCTTCCTTTTGTCTATGAATCATTTTTATATAGAAAAATATAATTCATATACCACCTCTTCAATCACAAAGTTTTTTTCTAAGATTGTATCAAATCATTTTTAGATTTTATTACTTCTTCAATTGGCATCATCACAAATCCAAACATTCTTAATTAAAAATATGGCGATAATATGTACATGTATACTATAGATAAATTTTAAATGAACATAGATCTAAGATTATCGTTTCTGGAAGGTAAGAAAATTTTATATTTGCAAAATTATTTCTTTGAATTTAAAAAGTCTATCGAGATGATTTTATGATCAATATTCTCATTACAATTAACCTTTGTTTCATATTCTTTTCAATGTGCATCAACAAAAAAATTATAGATAATTCTTAACAAGCAAATTACACATTTGGAAACAATAGCATACAAAAACAGAAATTTTATAAACATATTCAGTCTCCTTTTGTATCCGTATTAGTGATGATAAATTTAACTTTATATACTTTCAGAACTAAAAAGCAGAGTCATACTCAATTTATTTTTAGGTTTGTATGAACATTTTTTCTTCCAATTCATAAATTAAAATAATATCAGACGGCGATGTATTGAAAATTCTAAACTGAATAAATTGTGTGACTCCAAATATGGACTTTTTATTCTTTTTTAACAAATCCTTTTTTTTTTTTTCATATTTTAAGATTTAAATTCTCTGAAAAAGGGACTTATAATTTGTCTATATTTTTTATCGTCATCCATTCGATGTTTTTGTTCTTCAATATCAATTTCTGGATATTTCTCCTCAAGAACTTCCATGTCTATGTTTTTAAAGCGTCTCAGTAACTGGCGAACTTCAAATGCTTGTTGATATAATCTAGCAGCTTTCCTTGCAACTTTTTTTTCTTTCCATCGACGTATGAACTCGTTTACATTTCTTCCACTACCCGGTCCATTAAATAACTTCCATTTCTTATTCATATTCATCGGAATGAAATGTTCAGAACACAATATCCTTTTTTTTTCGTTAAGTTCAATTTAATAGAAGTAAAATTTTTATTAGTGAATGATAACTTACCATCTATATCGGCCAAATATATCCTTACGAAATGCAATCGGGCGTTCACCTGTCTCATTTTGATCAATCTCTAATTGCCAGTATGCCTTGTTACGTTCTTTAATAACTTTTTCTAAATTTTTCATGCTATCATTCACCTTAAAAATACGTTCTTCAGAAGGTAATGGCTCGCATTCTGTCTTATAAGCTTCTTCCATTGTAAGTAACATATTCTTTTCCTTCAATAAAATATACCATAATTTGTGTAAATCACTATTGCTTTTATTTCTTAATTCTTCAACTTTCCAAGCCCGACCTTTGTTTAAATAAGAAATAAATTATAAGCAAACAGTATGTCACCAGGAATGTGCTAAACTATTTACCGCTTTTCACATAATCTTCTGCCCAATTTTTTGGATCATCAAAGAATTCCATCAATCCAGGTGGATTATTTGAATAAGTATTCACAGCATAGCGAATTCGCTCCTTTGTCTTTTCTTCTTTGTCAGATACAACATTTTCTTCATTTGATTGTTTATTATTGCCACTTTCTTGTTTATCTAATTCGTTTTTCTTATTATTGTTACTATCTGTTTTATCAGCCGTTGAGGTGGAAAAATTATGGGTAAATTTGTGATTTATTTTAAATTTGAACCCTAAAAAATTATTTATGAACATTCGAAATGTTCTAGTATGTATCAATGACATTTTGATTTATTATTATTTTTTTTTTTATTTTAATTGGATTTCAAAATTGATCAATCCAATCACAACTGGAAAACAAAATTCAGTTTATACAATATTTAATTAAAAAAATCAAGAAAACAACATAACATCAGCTTGACACATGTTTCCATATTCAGAAGTCGAATTTTAGTAATTCAAATGAGCATGTTCGAAAAAACTTTTTTTGTCTTAAATTTGCATGATTTTTTTTTCTGCAAAAAAAGAAACATTGATTTTGTATTTTTATATTTTACTGTAACACATTTGCTGAAAATTTGTTTTATTTTTTTCTTTTAAATTTAGAAAGCTTATATTAATTTCAATTCAATCATCTTTTTATCAAAAAAAATTATTTACATTTTTTTATAAAAAATGTATAGCATGCAACTATATAGTAAAAAAAAAAAATAAGAGAGCACACAATATTTTGAAACATTCTCTAATATTATTATTATATATATAATATATTTTTAACCACAATAATCGATTTGTATATCGAGCTATTATTTTAATTGTAGAAATTTGATCGAATTAACTAAAAAAACTTCGCTTTTGATTAATCGCTTCTACATTTTAATTTGACGTTTGTTTGATACAATTTATATGAAAAACGGCGTTTCACATGGTCTGGTAAGCTGAAAACGCAAGCCGACCACGCTTTTTGTGAAAAAAAAATTAAACAAAAATTTTTTCAAAAAAAAAAACTCGGATCGTTTTGTTTTCAAGAATGAATTAATTCGTTTTTCTTCAAAGCTTTGTGATTCATCAAAAAAAAAGCACCAACGATAGTTACCTTTAATATGTTTAAATATACCAAGCTCAACCAATATCTAGAGAGAAGATTGTTAATTAGTTGGTAGCAACCTAGGTAATTGAAAAAAAAAAAAGCAAGGAAACCTAAGCAACATATTTAATTAATAAACATACGTCCATTTGTATAAAGAAAATGGCGTTTATTGACATATTTTATTTAATGAATCTTGTTCAATGAAATGAAGTGTTCTAATGTTTTGTACTAGTTGGACAATCTTTTGATAATCTGATTTCGCTATTTAATCTATAAATTCTCCACCTGATTCATATTTATGATTGTGTTTTGTAAAAATAACTATAATATTGATTAAATTTTTGATAGTTAAAATTTTTCTCAAAATTATTTGCACGTTTAAAACTAAATTGACTTTTATAATCCCTTATTTATAAATGGTAAATAATATATATATATTTAATCGTACAACAATTAATCAACAATAGTAAATCATAAAATTGTTAATAATGATCGATTCATACCTCAAAACCTTTTGAAAATTATGTGATTTTATTCAATATTGATCTGATATGAATTCTTGATTTTATTATCAATTTAATTTCAATTAATTATAGTAAGCACTGACATAATGGATTCTCTTAATAATGAAGAGGTTGAAGAGGGTCAGATTCCCTCAAGCCCAAATTCAAATATAATTGATGGACGGCGTAATAACTATAAATTATCAAAAACAACTAAAATATCAAGACGTTCAAAAAGTAAAAATAGGTCAAAATCCAGATATTCATCTAGATCATCAGACGATAAACATCGTAAACGACGTAGGCGAAGCTCATCAAGAAGTTCTAAAAGTCGCTCAACTCGTTCCCGGAGTAGACACAAAAGCCCTTTTCGTAAGCATTCATATGGTAAATCATCATTCTCGTTTGCTCGTAATGATTTTCCAAGAAAACGTTTAATCGGTAATCGGTTTGCAAGCAAATTTCGTGGTTCATTCAGTCGAGGAGGTTCTAGAGCTATCGAGTTTAAGAAATCTGGATTATCATACGCATCTATCAGTAGATCACCATTAAGAAACAGAGATAAGCACCGATCACCCAAAACGTCATCTTCGTCTCGATCAAAAACTCCCACTAGCCGTTCATCTAAATCCATCAACAAATCGCCATTTGGAAGTCCGAAACGTGTTTCTGATATAACATCAAAAGCTGGTGAAAAGTCAAATGATAAATCAAGTGAAAAATCACGTGGTAGACACAGTAGTGGGAAATCTATTACATTAAATCCAAGCGAAATAAAGAAGAAAGAAAATGAAAAACAGCAATCATTTCTTCAAATGTTAGAGAGCAAAAATTTGAAAGCAAAGTTAGATTTAGTACAAGATCAATCTGGAGGATTAAATTCACTTTCCGGTTCATCAGTAACACACGGATTTGTTAGCACATTTGCCGCAATAAACAATGATAAATTATCTCTTGATTTAGGAAGAGATGAAGGCTGGAAAACCATACCCAAAGAAGATTCTTCGAGTTCAAAGAGATCACTAAAATCAATAGATGATAAAATTAAATCGTCTATTAATGATGAGCAGATAAGTTCTTTATTGGATAAAGAAGTTAACGAAAATTCAAAAAAGAATAAAGAAAATAAAAATGAGAAATCTAAGAAAAAGAAAAAAGAAAGTGATCGAAAGAAATCAAAGAAACGAAAAAGATCAATAACTGAATCTGATTCGAGTGAAAGTGAAGAGGAGTGTTCAGATGAAGAAGGAAAACGAAGTAAGTACAAAAAGAAAAAAAAGCGCCGAAAATTGAGTAAAAAATCTGCTAGTAAAAATAGTGAAATTTCTATCGGTGAAAATTCAAAAGGCAAAATTAAAAAAGAAAAATTAAAAGAAAGTATTGATAAAATTGAATCAAAATCGAGGAAACGTAAACATGGTAAGAATAAGAAAAAAAGAAGAAATTATCATTTTAAGAAGAAGTCACATCATTCATCATCAAGTAGTTCATCTACCAGCAGTTCGTCATCATTCTCCGAAAGTTCATCCAGTGAGTCATCTTTAGAAAGCAGTTCAAGCGATAATGAAGATTATGAAATTCCAATAAAAGAAGAGCGTAAAAAAATGAAAAAGAAAAAGCATTACCGAAAACGAAAAATGCAAACAAGTGAGTCATCATCATTAACAAGTTCTGATGAAGAAGTCCATAGTCGTAAAAAGTTAAAAAAGCATAAATTGAACAAAAAAGATAAAAAACAGGTTAAGAAGCGAGCTAAAAAAGAGAAGAAACGTAAGAAGACTGATAATTTAAACATGGGTAATAGATCGATTGTATTTGATGAAAAGTGTGTTGATAATAATGTTGAGAAAGAGGTTGAAATTGATAAACAAAAAGAAATAGTCAAAAAAGTTGATGTTTCAAAGGATCAAATTTCAACAGTTGCATCAGTTCCAACATCAACAATCAAATGTTGCTTCACCAAAGCACAGCCATCTATTTCGTATAGTATCAATCCCAAAATGTTGTATGATTTGATGGTAAGTAAACCATCGAGCTCAAATGATATCACTGAAGAAGAAATTCGATTGGAATCTAGTGAATTAAAGGAATCTGAGTATAGCATGTACAATGATAAAAAGCAATTATCTGAAAGTTCATACAAAACATCTTTGAGTTCTAAAGATGAAAAGATAGAAGAAGATGAAAAAGTTGAGATGAAAGATATTAACCTCGAAAATCAACTTACAACTTTAACGGACAACAATACTGAAAGCAATAATTCAAATGACCAAACAATAACAAAAGTCAAATTAGCCAAAGAACTACTTGATAAAGCTAGACGTAAGAAAGAGAACAAAAAATTGCTTAGTCAACAAGGTGATAAAAAAGATGAACTTAATTTAGATGAGGAACTCAAAAAATCGTTAAAGGATAAAAATTCGTTTGATATGTCAAAAATTGATGAAACAAAATTGAAAAATATGAAGGATGTGCTTGTAAAAATTGAAAAACAACGTGCTCCTAATTCACAATATGGTTATGATTTAAATCAAGATTATTTATGGTATCTGCAGTATTACATGAATTCGTACGGTCTTGATACCTATTCAGCAGCCTATTATGCACAATATGCTATTGTAACATGTAGTGAGTATAAATCAACTGATATTGGTGAATGGATGCAAAATCAGGGTTATAACTATTTGCAACAAAATGAAGAAGAAATTCAGAAAGTTGATGAGGTGAGATAAAATGAAAATTCGAACGTTTTTTATTTTTTTTATTGAATTTTTAATTATTTCTTTACAGCTTGCCTCTCATTTAAATAAGCAAAGTGAATGCGATTCTGATTCTATAAATGATACGAAGGATAAAATTAAAGAAATTATAAATTCGGAAATGAAAGAAGAGCAAAAAGAAAATGAACTTGTAAATGATTGTGATTCAACAATTAAGGTAAGTCATCAATTCATATTTTGAGTTTTAAAATGCTTAATGATTGTTTCTTTTTTTTGCACAGATTAATATTAAAGAAGAAAAGTTAGATGAAGCTGTTCAAAGCTCCGAGGTCGATGATGCTCACACAAACTCTTCACCATTAACACCACCTGAACTTCCCAAGATGAGCACTTACACGGCTTTAAACTCAATCACATTACCAAATGGCACTCAATTGCCTGCTGGAACTCAACAAATATTTGTTTATCCATATAATTCATCTACAAATTTAACGGTGCTCACTAAAGATGAAGCTTAAGACTTTTTTTGATCAAAATCGGTAAATCAACCTTGTATAGAGTATACGATTTTCATGAATAGTATTTGAGATGACGATAAGTTCAACAATCAATCGTGATTTTAATTCTTATTGTTTTTTAACATTTTTTTTTCTCTTTTCCACCCAGATCTAAGGTATTTTATAATTTAGGGACTTTTTGATGTGATTTTATCAATTTAGAATATACACATAAGTAAGCAAGATATCTATTCCGGTCACAGAAAGTTTAATAATAGACAGCTTAAGTAAATGAAAGATGTATAAATTTGTTGATTTTTAAAATTTCCTTATTCTTAAAATCGAATTTAATGATCAGTTGACTCAGCCTGGACTCAGGTATAAATTTACCTCGTGAAATAAATAACTTTTTTCTAAATTTAAAATATAATTAATGTCTTCTCTTTTCTTTTCTCGCACATCTACTTACGTAAATGCACCACATTTCATCTGTTGTAAAAAATATGTTCTTGTTCCCTTAATTATACAAAATTCATCTGAAATTTGGCCTTTCATTTCGCAATTGAATTACTTGATTTACTTTTTTTTTTTTTTAATAGTTCGACTTCATAAATTACCTCAAGACTATTCGTCAAATGTTTTTATATTTAATTCGAATACAAAAATTTGGATTTAATTATCTTTATGTAGGCCTTGCAAATTAATATTGCTTGGCTTTAGAAATTTAAGACGATAATTTTTTTTAATCCAGTTTTGTTCTAGATTTTGAAATATATAAATCATAATGAGAAAATTTTTCAATTGATCAGATTCCAATTTTCTCAAAGAATCTGGCCGACTTTACTAATTGAATTGAATAGAAAAAACTAAAAAATTCAATTTTTATGAGTTCTTGTATCATTTAGTTCTTTACAAAAAATTTTAATTAGATTTAATTTTTTTCACAAATTTAGTTTCTTCAAGGCTATGTCTATTTTTTATTCAAAGACTTCAACTTTATTTAAAAATTGAGTCGGTCCTGTCTGTATTTAAATAATTCAATATTGCCTATATGTATGAATCGTAAGTATATTTTTAGAGTGTAAATTTTTACCATTAGATCCAATAATGTACGAATAAAATTACGTATTGGAAATATATATTAGCACAAGTGTACATTGCAAATGTGAATTAATAAAACAAATGCATCTTGGTAATGAAAAAGAAATTATATGTTAATTTAGTGGTAATCATTTTGAAATTAACTTTTTTTCAAAAAAAAATTCAATTTTTTCGATGCATCGTTATGAAAGGGTAAAATTAATATTTTTCAGATGAAAAAAGATAGTATACATACAATTCATACAAATAAACATTCAAACAAAAATTTCTAAACAAGAACTGCCAGACAACTCATATTTTGATAACTTCAATTTTATTGTTTCATAAAAGGATCAGTAAGTAGATCTGAATCGGTGCAATTTTTGAAAATTTGTCCTTTATATTGAAAAAAATTACCAATTTTTTATTAAAATCTCATTGGATTTATTGTGAAAATTTCAAGTCTTTTCATGAATTTTCGCCTTGAAATATTAGAAAAAAAAAATTTATTCCATAACCTAATAATTAATTTAAAATTAAAAGTGTTTTTTGTTTATCTGAAAGAATAAGTTACGTCACCAGAAAAACAAAAAATACAAAATTTTGCTTAACTTTATCACTGATAAAATATAAATCGTAAATTCTTAATAAACTTTAGGTCACGATGTTTGAATGTCATTCATTTTTTTGTTGTGTAAATAGATGATTGTGTTTATGTGATTACAAAAATTGTAAATCAATTTGAAATCACCTTACACAATTATGATATTTACTTATCTATTGGGCATTTTCAAGTGAGCATCTATTATAAATTAATTAATGGAATTTCAAATGATTATTAACCGGCTCTACTTATTATTAAATTTTAATTAATTATCGAAGCGCTTTAATAAATTTAAATAAAAATTGAATTCTTGCTAAGTAACTACAAGTGGGCATCTTAAAGAAAATTCTTTTTAAAGCATAATTAATATATTCCTAATTCGATTCAAAAAGCGAACAAATAGCTTATCATATTTTCATCAGGCATTGACTGAGTGAATATTTTGACATTCTTTATAAATTTCAATTGGATACTCTGTGTAAATGATCTAGTCATATATATCCATACTTTAAATTTTTTATGCCGCTTTTCATCTATATGCCGAACAAATGAGACGCAAATAGATAATTTCTATTATTTATTTTGAATAATTCTAAATTTAGATGATCAACAACTTATTTCTAGCCTATAAATTTTATTTTTGATAATTTTTGAATTTGAATTTAAATAATTGTTTATTTTTTTTTGTGATTTATTTACTACTTATGATGAAAGTCTAGAACGACTTTTTTTTATTTTTAATAGAAATTTTTTTCAGAACTAATCATACCTTTTTTTTATATAGAATTTTTTTTATTTAAATCTATTTAAAAATATTTCTTGATGAATAAAAAATTTTCTAATTAATTAATAAAAAAAATTAAGGAATTTTCGTCATTCGTTTATTTAACAACTGCATATTGTTAATTATAAGTTAATCATGCACCCACAAGCAATTTAATGAGAATAGTAACATAGTAACATTAAGACAAATGATAATTAGACTTTTAAATTTTGAATAGAAATCTAAATAAATGAGTATACAAAAGTCAAAGTGAATTCAATTAAATTTCGGTGATTTATTTGCTAGGTAATCAGTCAAATTTGACCTTATTTATCTATTGAAGGTATTGAACTATTTATATTTTTGTTTTATATATTGCGATTCCATCAAATTATATCCAATCGTCTAAATAAAACTAGTAAAAATAATTAGATTTCAGCTCATCAATTTAGTTTATCTTTATGATGACACATTTTTGTTAAAATGAAAGAAAATATTTATATACTGACATTATTGATTAGCACCTGTATGATAATTCAAATATATAATGCATGTCTTGCGGCATTTTATGAATTGAAATCAACGTATTCCTTAAAGAAATAATGCAAACACAGTGATATTTGAGGTTGGCGAGCTTGACTCATGCTTTTTGATTATTAATTATTAGTGTAATTCAATTCTTAAAGAGCGTTGTGCTTTTGCGATTGTTTCTACATACGCTCGCTAATTTAAGAGGGCGGACTAATTGGATCAAAGTAATTTTTTTTTTTTTAAATCATTCACGAATTTTAGCGAATGTCTTTTAATTATAAAATTCATTTGACAATAGGCTAAAATCGATCGCTTGTTCAATCTTCGAATTGTAATGGTCAAATTAGCGACCTTTTTAAAAAAAACGATTTTTTATATCAACTAATTCTTCTTCTCATTATCACCATTATTATGGATCTATTTGTGAATAAAAAAAATAAAAAAAAGAATTTAAGTAATTCTGTAAATGTGACAAGTAATTTTGATTCAATAAGCGCAATGAATCCAAACTTTGCAAATAATTATTCGAATAACCGAAAACTATATCATAGTACAAGTGTGAATTTCGGATTAGATAATTCAATTAAACAACGATCTATAAGTAGAAATCCAGTTTGTCGGCAGAATAGCTTTCTTTATAATTCAATAAATAGTAGCCTTGACTTTCCAACTTATATTCCCTGGCAAAGCTTATCGACAGAGGTAAATGAGAACCTCAAATCAGGTGCTTTACGAATAAATAAGAGGTAATATTTGAATATTTATTAAAAAATAAATTTTTATCTATTCTCTCAATCATAAATAGTAATTGTTTAGAGTGGGCATCTCCAATAAAAGAGGATAATGAAAAAACAGGTCTTCTTCATAATGAAATAAATTTTTCTGATTCAAACGATGCACGCGTTACAAAAGCCACACACGGTGGTATTAGTTGGCAAGTAGCCTCGTTTTTATTAGTTAATTGTGCTTTAGGAGCAGGTATACTTAATTATCCACAAGCTTATGATAAAGTTGGCGGAATTTTGTTTGCTACCATTTTTCAATTGGTAAGATCTATAAAAACTTAAAATAATTAAATTAATTTACTATTAAAATACATTTGATCATTTAGATATTGATGGTAATACTCGGCTTAACCATGATCATACTTGTTTACTCAAGTGACTTAAACAATGACAATACTTTTCATGATGTAATTTTATCAATGTGCGGTAAAAGAATGCAACAACTGGCTGCCATCTCAATATTATTAACTTGTTATGGCATCTGTGTTACTTTTCTCATTATAATCGGCAATCAGTCGGAGAAGATAATTAATTCATTGGGCTTAGATAAAAATATTTGGTGTTATGACCTAAAATTTCTCATTACAACACTTTCTGTTCTTTTTATTTTACCAATGTGCTATTTCAAAAGACTAGACTTTCTCAAGTATGCTGGTGCTTTAGGTGTATTTTCGATGTTCTATATTGTTTTTCTTAATATTTATCAGTATTTTTATTTAAATTGCAAACAAGTTGAATTACGTCAAAGGCCAGAAAGCTTTAAATCTATGATTGCCATTATTCCAGTCATTTGTTTTGCCTATCAAACTCATGAAATCGCTGTACCTGTTTATGCAAGTATGCAGAAAAGAAATGTTCTAAACTTCTCCAAATGTACGGTACTGACATTGGTTATTTTATTTATTCTTTATTCAACCGCTGGTACATTCTCCTATTTGACATTTGGTGTTAGAGTATCATCTAACATTATGGTTATGTACGATCCTAGACAACCTATTGTTTTATTCGGTGCCTGTGCTTTAGTCATTAAGATGATCACCACTTATCCTTCTATTTTATTTTGCGGAAGGCAAGTCAATAAAAAGCTAAATTTCAATTATTGTTTCAAATATATTTTTGTTCTTTTAATCTTTTTATTTTAGAAATGCACTTGATGGCCTTTATGCTGAGTTTTTCAAAGTTAATACTGATCAAATCATAAAAGGCGAGAGAAAAAGAAGAATTATTACGACAACTGGTTGGTTTGTTACTACCTTAATACTTGCTATCTATACACCCAATATTGGAGTAGTTATAGAATTATTGGGTAGTTTAGCCTCGATGAATGTTTTTATATTTCCAAGTATTTGCTTAATTTCTATTTTGAATAATGTACAAGAAAGAATTTCTAAATTATGTGAGTTTTTCTTAAATTTTTAAATCTATCTAATAATCTAATTTAAATATATATTTTTTTTCTTTAATACATTAGGTAAAATTTTATTATACTCATTTGCAATATTTCTCATTTTATTTGGTATCATCATATTTTTCTTAGTTATTTGGGAAGTTTATTTGGAACTGACCGAAATGAGTAATAAAGAAATGCTTTATAGTGTGACCATGTGCCAAAACTACTAGTTTTAACTAATTATCTTAATTCTGTAAAAAATTTTTACTAGATTTCGATATTTTTTTTTTAATTGGAAACATGACAAGCTGAGCTTTAAATTTATTTTCATTTGTTTTTTATTTTTTTTTATTTAGCAGAATATATTTTTTCGTGAAATGCAAACGCATAAATTTCCAACAAATGTGTAAATAAACATTGAAAAATAATTTTTCATTTATTTTTATCAATTATTTTTATCAGTAAGTCTTATTTTCTTTTTAACCACTTTTTCATGATCAATTTCGAAATTACAAAAGACTGATCTTTTCATTTGACACTTTATTTACTAAAATTTGTTGCACACATAAATTTCAAGTTTTATATCATCAAAAGAAATTTTAAGGATTAAGTCGCCTTGGATCTCTTGGAAATAGACTAACTTTGCGGATATTATCTAAACCTAAATAAAGCATCGTTATACGCTCTAAGCCGCAACCACCACCTGCATGTGGACTGGCACCATACCTGAATGAATCGATGTAACTTTTGATTTGTTCGAGATCTTGAATATTAAAAATTAATTCATTAGTTAAGTGAATTAAATAGCGCTTATTTTGATACATACTCAAGCCTAGTTCTGTTGCACGTTTGGTCAACAATTCAGGATCATGAATACGTTGTGCCCCTGAAATAATCTCTTCTCCTCTCATAAAGAAATCATATGAATTTGAATATTTCTAATTCGAAAAAAAAAATAAAAATTTTGCAATTTGATTATAAATACAAAAAGCTTACCGGATTATTTGGATCTGGCATTGTATAAAATGGTCGGACAGCTAACGGAAATTTGTCCAGAATGTAGAAATCCGTATTATATTTCTCTTTAACAAGTTTGCCCAATAATTTTTCATTCGCAGTATTTAGATCATCTTCATCGTTTATTGCAATGCCTACTTCTCTTAGCATTTTCACAGCTTGTAGAAATTCGAGAATTAAACTTGGTTCTAAAAATTTAAATGGTTCTGCTGGGTATTGTTTATTAACTGTACGTATCTCATCTGCATATTGATGTTCCAGGCCCTTAAATATTGAAATAAACATATCACCTAAAAGATTTAAAACTTCATGGTAATGAAAATTAAACGCCATTTCAAGATCTAAGCCAACAAATTCTGTTAAATGACGATGAGTATTTGAATCTTCAGCTCTGAAGACAGCACCAATGGTGAATACGCGATTAAAGTCTGATGAAATCGCCATTTGCTTGTAGAGTTGAGGAGATTGTGCTAGAAAAGCACTGCGTTTGAAATATGACACTTCAAAAACATTAGCCCCACCTTCGCTAGCAGTTGATATGATCTTAGGTGTATGAATCTCGAAGAAATCGTTTTCTAATAAAAAATTTCTGAATAATTGACAGATACCGGACTCTATTTTAAAAATTGCTAGATTGGCCGGCGTTCTTAAATCCAACCATCTATTATCTATTATAATATATAATGATGAAAGTAAATTAATAAGTTATCAAATGAAAATAAATTGCTCATATCGATAACTCACCCAACCTTGTATCTTGATTAACTGTGATCGATAGGCAATTTTCATCTTTTAATTGACTTTCGGATCTAGATGCATCCTCTATTTGCAACGGCAGTACTGATGCAGACAAACTAACAACCCAAAATTCTTCGATCTCAAATTCAATATTATGTTGAGTGCAGCTTTCAATAGGTGTAACAACTTTTTTAACTTTACCTTTAATATCCACAATCGATTCTTTAGGCGTCTGTGAGATATACTTGATCGTTTCTTTAGTCACATTATTTCGACCAATAAATGCAATGCATTGAATGGTATGGATCTGTTGTCTGATCACTAAAAAACATTGCTTTCCTTTTGCACGTATCGTATGTATACGTCCACGTATCCAAAAAGATTGACCATCAAATGATTCATTTAACTTATTTATGTTTATTAATTCTCGTTTCAAATCATTTTTCGAATCCACAACACCGTACGAACCAAACATTTTGAGGTCGTTTGTTTTATTTTAGTTTAGATTGATTCTATTTTTTTATATATTGGTTTCAAACAACAATTTAAATATTTAATTATCAAACGATAAAATGCATATCTATTACAAATGATAAGTTCCACATTATATTGATGTTTCAACGTGTATGAAAAAAAAATTTATATACGAGCATGCTCATTTTTAAAAATCAAGATTTGAACTTATATTTTTTAAAAACTTTTGATTTATCAATGTGTGTTCCATTATTTAAAAATTTTATCACTATTAAAAAGTTAAAATTTGTGTAAAATTTTTTGAAGTTTTGTTTGACAAAAAAGTAAAATGAACAGTTGATTTACTTAATGGATTGTTGAACAAATAATTAGTTTTAAATTGGATAAAACTTGACTTGCTATTAAAATGAAATCTTAAATTTCAATAATTTCAACATATTCTAGCTAAGATTGTATTAGAAAATTCAGATCATTCATATTAATAAAAAGTTTGAAAAATAAATAATTATGTGCTTTTTTTCAAGAATCAAATAATCGGAAGTTATAATGTCTTGTAAAAAAAACGAGTGCAATTCGTATAAATAAATTTAATTCTATTTGCACAACATTTGACATTACACATTTTACTTTTTATAACCAATATTCATTAGATAAACATTGATAAAAATTTCAAATTGCACATTATTTTACTTTATATTGGCAACAATATCGACACACTCATTTTTTATAGAAATATAATTCACTACCATCTTAAAATTAGTTCTTGATTGGTTAAACTGAATTACAAAAGATTTATGAAATTCAAAAAAAAAAAGTTTTCTTTAAAGCTAATAAAATTTGAATTTTTTATAAAAATATATTATAAATTGAAAATTTTCCAATTTATTCTCTTAAAGTTCATGTACATTATTAAGTTTTTATGTGTTTAAATTTTTTGAATTTTTCAAAGTGCTATCTCATTTACTAAAAAGAAAAGAATCTTTTATCAAAAAAGTGACAAGTAATTTGTACGTATAAATCTTTAATTAAAATTAACAGTTTAAAGTGGACATAAAATAATAAAATCTTACAAAATTCTTATAAAATAATTATTTAATTAAATATTTTAATAGAATAAAAATCTTAAAATGCATCAACTTATTTGTGTGAATATTGTTAAAATATTAAAATATTCCATTTTAAATCAAATTATAATTTATTCGATGATTTCAGCACATAAATTTGAAAAAATTTCATAGATGAAAGAAAATTTACAATTTAGGCTTAGGCAATTGTTCGCTAGTGAATTCGGTGTACCAATGTGGTCGGTCAAATGCTCCTTGACTTTTAGTCAAAGCATCGAATATGTGATGATATATTTGACCATCCGAATAACCTAGCGATGAATTTAGAATAAAGTCATGTGGAGCAATTGCATCCACTAAAGCAATCAAATTGTCTTTTAATTGTTCGCAGAGTGTTAAAATGGATTGATGTAATTCAACCGATGGTTTACCATTATATTCTTTGAAATATAATGCATCATAAAGTGTGGGCAGGTGTTTTTCAAGTGACCATAGGCCATACAATTGACCTAATTTTTGAAGAACATCTACTATTTCAGCCGGTGTATCTTGCTCTTGTTCGTTCAAAAAATTGGTAAATCTTTGTAAACAATTTTGTTCAAAATAAGCAATTGCCAAACTACGAATATAATACACCTGACTAACATTCTTGGCTGTGAATATACAATCATGTTTTTTGATTTCCATTTTTACTTTCTCATAGCTTTCTTTAAGTAAATAACAGACTAGATAATTAAAAGTATTTTGAATGGTAATTAAATTCATCCATGTCGACGCAGTATATTTTTGACTAAGTATGTGTTCGAAATCGTCCAACTGGTTCAAACTTTGAAACGGACTACTCATTTTTTTGCCTTGTTCTAATTTTTCTTTAAAACAACGGAGTAAGTAGTTACCCGTTTGTTGTAAAAGTACATTGTTGTCACCCTTAATTTTATTTTTACAAATTCAAGATTTTAAAAATTGATTAATAAAATCATTAAATTTTTTTTTCATCTTTTGTTCGAAAACAATGCTTACCTCATAAGTACAATTTGCATCATTATCATTACGTAATTCACCCAATCGAGATGCTTTCAAGTAGCCATGTCCTCCACAAGATTCACTATGTATTTGAAAAAAAAAAAAAAAAAGATTAAATTATTAAATTTGGGTGAATATTTGATGAAATATTTTTTTTTTTTTCGAAATAGTAACTTACCGAGCTTCCTGTATGCAGTCACGGGCCAACCAAGATGCGGATGCCTTAGCAACAGATGATAAACCATGTACTTCGCTACCCATTGCAGCTTCTTTTTCTGGATCATTTGACAGAGCATAAGCGGTAACAAAAAAATCCACATAATCACGATAGAATGAAAAATGAAAATTATGCAAAACATAATAACATGCTACATATGGTGCTAAACGCCATTGTTGAGATTGATATTCAATCACATTCCATTCGTTACTAGCCATTTCTTTCATCTCATAATTTTCATTATCCATTTTTAAATAATGACGTATTGTCTCTAGATTATTACCTTCCTGAGGCAATTTAGAAATATATCTAGACTGTGGTTTCAATTCTTCTTCATGAATATGAATTGATGATGAATGATCATTGGCTGAATTATCACTAATTTGTTGATTTGGACCGAATTGTCTGCGCACACAAGAATAACGTACCGCTATTGTGATTGCCATTTGGATGTTTGTTAAACTCATTAAATTAATAAACACTCGACCCACACTTAAAATACCTAATTGTAGACCGAATCGTTTATTTTCATCTTTTACCTTGGCCACATATTCACCTTGATCAGATACAGAAGCATTTCTATTCATGAGTACCTCTTTACCGACTTCATAATTATTGAAAACAGCAAAGCCATTGTCTACTCCATTTAATCCAATTTTTGATCCCATATCACCAATGATTACTTTTTTAAAAAACATAAACATTATTAATCAAACCTAATCAACTAATTTAAATTAAATTTTTCGTTGCTTTTATTCACTAAAAAAATAAACATGTGCGAAAAAAGATGTTTTCTTCCACTTAAAATTCATAGAATATGAAAATTTACCTCCAGGATATGGTATCAAAGTTTGTGGATCACGAAGTGGTACCATGAATGAATGAATACCGTGGCAACGTCCATCAGGTGTGTACAATTGTGCGAATACAATACCTAATAATTTTAAATAAAATTTTTATTAAAATTATGAGTTGAAAAAAAAACTGATCAAATATACCATGAGTGGCCGAATTGCCAAGTACACCACTCCAACATTTCGTTGCTTCTAAATTAGGTGTATTTAGAATAAATTTCTGTTTATTTAAATCATAGGTTGCTGTTGTTTTAAGTTCTTTCGTATTAGAACCATGAGCTAATTCAGTAATCGAAATGCAACCTAATGCTCTAAAATTTGCAATATCATCACGAACACCTTTTTCATAATTGTTTTTTGATGTAACAAGGTTCATAAGAAAATATTCGGTAGATAATGTTCGCTTTACCATCAAACTCCATGAATATGAACCAATTGTTTGAACATAAGCTGGAACCAAGTATGGATTGAGAAGAATCAAATTTTCGTTTACAAAATTGTACTTGGCGAGCTTTTTTAGACGTCGAACTGTCAATCTACGTTCGTCATCTAGAGACAAATTCTCCCATGGATGATGTTCAAAATCTGGATCTTTTTTTAACACGTCTACGATATAGTTTTTGTATTTGATAACTTCTTCTCCTTCTAGACAAATTTTCATTTGACGCCAATCGAATGTTGCTCTTTGACGGTATTTGTCTAGCGGACCAGGCGGAAGTTTAGGTAAAATTTCCTGAATTTCCTCAATGTCGTATGAAGTAACAACTGCTAACATTTTGAATGTTTCGAATCTCGAAAAGTACGTTTCGAAAAATTGAACACAATATTTATTTTTAGCGTTTATAAAATTTAAAAAAAAATAATTAAGCAGAAATTTGAAAAAAAAAAAAAAACGCAGAAAAAACTATTTTTTATAAAGAGAATCGAAAACCATTCGAAATGAAAAGGAAATCAAATTAGATTTTTTTCTTTACTTCTTTTGTCACTAAAAAAAATTGATTCGATCAAATTTCTTAACAAAACAACTTAAAATCAAGTTTTTATAAAAACCAGTTTCATATGAAAATTGTTTGTGACGCTCTAAAGATAGCCCACTTGATGCACCTGATGTAGTTATACTTGAGCTTCAAATGTTAATCTACTTGAAGCGATTTATCAAAAATTAACTATTTTATTTTTTAACCAATCAAGCTTATTTGGATGTGCGCCGAAATATATCTACAGATTAATATGAAATTTTTTTTTTTTAGCAACACCTTTTTTAAAAAAAAAATTTGTTGATTATCGAAAATATTGTTCAAATTTTAAAGGTAAAAAGTAAATAATTTCTATTATTTATTGATCGGTTGAGATTCCTATGAATACTTAATCAAATATGGAATTGATGCAAATAAAATTTTTTGAAATTTTTTATTCTTGCTCAAATTTAAGTGTCATATTGCTTTTGAATTTGAAAAAAAATTCTCGGTCAAATTCATTTTTTATGAAAACAATTTATTTTCAATGGATATGATAGTGGATATAACTGTCAATTATTTAATACACATTCAAATGATTAGAAAATTCTTAAAATTAGTTTTATTTTAATGATTGATGTAAAGTTTTTAAAGATTCTACACTTTCGGAAATCACTTTTTTAAATTGAAAATTATTTACGAATCATTAACTTTATAAGATTGTTAAAATTTCAAATTTTTTTTTCGACTTAATCATTTTTATCGGCTTGATGATTAACAGAATTCTAAGTTTTTATCGGTTGGGTTAAAAATTATAGATCAAAATTTAGATTTAATATAATCAGAATTTCAAACAAGTAAAAATTAAGATATTCTATTTTATAATATTTCAAATAGTGTTGACAAATATTTTGTCGAAGAGAAAATAAATAAAGAAATTTTAATCAAAGTGATAATTTGAACTTTTTAAGGAAAAATACTATTATGTTGCTGGCATATACTTGAATTTGACTTTTTTTACAAGTTCTTTTGCTGTCGAACGAAAAAAATTTTTTTACGGATCCATATGTATAATTGAGATTTATATAAAGAAAATATTTATTATTGAATATCAACAGTCATTTTCTTGTTACATTGAGTTTGATTTTCTTTCTTCACTTTCTTAAATATATCTCTCCAAGTCATACTTTTGCCTAAATAGTTTTTTTTTCTTACCTTTCGAATAATAACATATCTATTATAACGATAAATAATTTCATTATATTTTTAGGCAGTTTTGAAAAATTTTCTATTATACATTTTTTTTACAAAAAATTATTCTTTATTTATCACCAATCAATTTATTGAGAATAAATTAATCACCAAACCTGCTATTTGCTTTAAAGATACTAAAAAGTTGTTTATTAACATTGTAGTCAGACTAAAGTGGTAATAACTGAAAATTTCTAAGAAACGAAGCATTGAAAAATTTTCAATTATGAAATCATTCAAGTTTTTTAACTTTAATTTTAAAATTTAAATTTTTATAGAATTTTTTTCATATATATTTGAATTTTCAAAAATAAATAACCATTAAGTCATAAGCTCAATCAAAAAAAAAGAAATTTGTTTTTTTCTTGATTTTGATTGATAAATTTTACAGACTCAAAAGTTCTACTAAAAACTATTCCTCTTCTGATTAATATTTTGACTTTTTATTTGTTTTAGAACAGAAAATAATTTAGTTTCAAAGATAATGTTTATCGAAAGAAAAAATTTTCATTTGTTAATTGTTCGTTTCAAGCAAATTAGATAAAAAAAATTTAATTTAAATGAATATTAACTTTTGATAATCAATTTACAACGCGAAAAAATTCAATTAACGGATTTCTAAAACTCGATATAAATCATGTTTTCGAAAAATCAGATAATTGTTGCTTAGGAATAAATACCTAATGAAAATGAATTCGGAAAAACTGTACTAATTTGACACCATCAAAATTAATTTTGGTCTGTGGTGTATAATTTTAAAATTTCAAAACACTTTTAGATAATTCTATTTGTTTACTGTAATCTAAAAAAAATTAACAATCTTTGATCCAATATATTAGTTTAAAACCAATTGATTGAATTTTGCTCAATCAGAAAAAAAACAATTGTCTTATTAAAACATTGAAATTTTGATTAGAAAAATTTCAATTTCACCCAAATCGATTTCTTTATACTAATAGGGAATTTCTTAAAAACTTTTATTATATATTCACCATTCATTTTTTGTTCTAGCCGATTCAAATAAAAGCTGACTAATTATTTGAATATTCTGGCCAACAAGTAAAGGAAGTCGTTTAAAAAAAATGGGTTATCCTTTAATTTTTTGATAAAAAATATTGAAGAAAATTTGATGTCTTGATCAAGTATATGAAGATATTGACATTTAAAAAAAATTGAATTAAAATTTATACTTATAAATATTGAAACTTGAAAAAAGCATTATTAGTAATCATTAAATTTATTTATAATTATAGACTTTAAGAATCTTTAAAATGATGATTCATATTATGAATTATTTAAATAGTATTTGTTAGAGAATGAAGAGAATGCTTGGTCGCATTGATTTTAAACGAAACTCGGTCAACCTATTTTACATTAAAAATATTCTCTAGATAAATTTTGAATTGATTTTCTCATTCCAATATACTTAAAAATAATTATTCAATTACCTAGATTGAGAACTGAACTAAATTTTTTCAAATAAAAATGAAATGATTGTTAATCTTGATAGTTTTAATAATTTTAACTTGATAGGAAAAAAAAATGTTGAAAAAGCTCAAATGTGCATACTGAATTAAAAATTTGATATTTTGTGAAATAGACAATAAAGTATACGTGAATAAGTATTCGTATTTATGATGTTAAAGTTTTTTGTACGAATTAATAAAATACAAGAAATCAAATTTAAAAGCAAGTAATTGGAATAGTTTTGATTCAAAACATCCAATTTAAGTAAATATTGGTGCAATTTTAAGATTAGTTTAAAAAATATATAAAATCAATTTTTGGAAAACAATTTATAAAAATCAAATTTTTTATACTATTAATTATTAAATTAAAATATAAAAAATTAGTGTTTTATTTATTATTAAATTTATGAATTGAATTTCAATCACTTGCGGTTCGGATGAAAAGAAATTATTAAGAAAGAAAAAAAAAATCATGTTGCTAACTAATGAAAAGTCAATTAGAAATTTTAAAATGTGCGCCGTATTTTCTATGATGACGGCGTTTCGTTAAAATAAACAGTAAGCGGACACCCTCACTTTTGTGTTTAATTCAGCTAAAAGAAAACTAGCCAGTCTACAGCTCTTTAAAATCTCGAAGTATTAAATGCATGCTTTTTCAACTGTCTGACAAAAGGAGTAAAGAGAGAGCTTCGATTTTTATACTTGTGTATGAGGTGCATATTATTTTAAATTTCTAGTTTGCCTAAAAAAAAAGTTAAGAGAAAAAGCAAGTGAGTTCACCTCTTTTTTCCATTCTGAAATCTCTATAATCTCTCTCACTTTACTTAAGCATCGACAGTCTTTTTTTTTTGAGTACCAATATCCGATTAGTAAGCGAAAAACAGAAGAGATTTATTTAGAGAATTATGAACAAACAAAGTCCAGAACTAAAAAAACCCAAATTAACTTTATTGGACAGCAAGACTAATAATATTAGTGTAAGTATATCATATTCTCATTACTTTTTAGAACTCTCATCTACGTTTTGATGAATTGAAATCGAGCTGAGATTTGACGAGTCATGTGGCTTGTGTGCATTTTTTATTCAATAGCTTCATATATTTATTGAACAAAAGAGTGTATGCTTAAGATGCTGAGTGTCTCTCTTTGTTTTGATTTGTTGTCTTCTTTTTTTTTTTTTATATTTCTAGCCTTTTTCTCATCATCTTTTAATCTTTTCAAATATTTTATTTGAATTTCACTCTTTTTGATTTGATATACTCAAGTGAGTATTATAATAATGATTAATAAATATTTTTAAATTCATGATTTATTTTAATAAAACGAAATACAATCCTTTTTATAAATTATTTGATTACATTATTTATAAATTTTGACTCTATTTCTTCACATTCCACTGTTTTATTTATTCGATAGTCATAGAAACAATGCATTTATCGACAAATAATTGTTTCGATTTATTTATTTCTGCATAAAATCGTATATTTTCTAAATTTATCTCTACTCTTCTGTCAAAATATAATCTAAATGTGATTTTTTTTTCTTTTATAAATTTTTTTTCTTCAAAGAAAATTTTGTACTTTATCTACATTTTATTGAATAATAATTTTACTAATTTAAATTTTTCTATCATTAAATCTATGCAGAGTGGAATGGTACAAAACAATTCTTTACATAATGCTAAGAATGGAACAAGCAGTTCAACTGGTGAAATTGATGAGAATCTATACTCTCGTCAATTGTATGTACTTGGTCATGAAGCCATGCGAAAAATGGCCAATTCAGATGTTCTCATTTCTGGAATGAATGGTTTAGGTATTGAAATAGCTAAGAATGTCGTTCTAAGCGGTGTGAAATCAGTTACCATTCATGATCAAAATGTCTGTCAACTATCTGATCTTTCATCACAGGTTTGTGTTTAATATTTTATTAATAAATTTATTAGATGAAATATGAATAAATTTTAATTTCTTGTTTCATTAGTTTTATTTAACTGCGCAAGATATTTGTTTAAATCGAGCTGATGTTTGTTTAGAAAAATTACGAGAATTGAATAATTATGTTCAAGTGTCATCATACACTGGTAATTTATCAACAGAGTACATAAAAAAATTTGCTGTCATTGTACTCACTCAATCACTTCATCAAGAACAATTGGAACTTTCCAAGTATGCACATGAAAACAACATTTCTGTGATTATCGCATCAACAGCTGGCCTATTTGGTCAAATATTCTGTGACTTTGGTAAAGAATTCACTTGCACATTGCAAGTTATGATTGCATTTATTTCAAACGATAAAGAAGCGGTTGTATCGTGTTTAGAAGATACGAGGCATGGTTTCGAAGACGGTGATTATGTAACATTCTCAGAAATTCAAGGCATGACTGAGCTTAACAATTGTCAACCCATGAAAATTAAAGTTCTTGGTCCATACAGCTTTAGCATTGGTGATACAACTAAATATTCACAATATA
>BLXL01010154.1:0-31119 GCA_023170135.1 Acarapis woodi
TAAAATTTTTTTTAAAAATATGACCTAAGAGAAAATGATGTATATTTTTATAATTAATTATTCTAATGCAAATGAATATAAAAATTTTATCTATAAATTTTTTAAAAGAAAAAAAAATTGCGCATTTCAGTAAAAACTAGTAAAATTTTTTGAAATTTTATTGTGAGATAGCATTATAAATCTAAAAAAGTGAAGCAAAAAAAACAATTTCCAACTAATGAATTTTTTCAATAATTATTTGTTCGACAAAATAAGTTCTTAGTAAGCTACCTAAATGAGTAATCACTAATGAAATCCTTGATTCGTATAATTTGAAAAATATCCTCATACCATAAGATGAAAAAAAAAAAAGGGAAAATTTAATTAAATTTTTTGAATGGCATGTATATTTCTTTAGATACAAAGATAGTTCATTTCATTCTTTTATTATATCATTAAACAAATTAATTCGGATTAGTTTTTCAATAAAAACATTTTCATTTATCGACGAGATTTATTATTTCTTACGTTTTAGATTCACCTTTCTTGAAGAAAAAAAATTGAAATAAAAATCTTAAGAGGCAAAAAAAATTTTTTTTAGAAAAATCACACTTGAGTAACAAATAATATTAAAAGTTTGAAAAATTAATCAACTAATTCACCAGATCCCAAATTAAGCATACGAAAATGATTATAGAAATATTTTCAAAAACAAAATTCGAAATCAAAGTAAATTATAAATTTTTATTATTCTTTTGAATTCAATTTCTTTCATTAACTAATTTTTCAAATTAAAAAACATTTGAAAAGATTATTCACTAAATTATTGAGAGCATTTATTTGACCTAGATTTATATGCATATAAAAAATATAATTAGATAGGAAACAATTCTTTGAAACTAAAATCTATATCTCTCTTTATATAGTTAGATTCAAAAATTTTATTGGAATTCGCCAATTAAATATTAAGTTTTATGCGAACAAAAAAATCGTTAACAGAAATAAAAAGTATGCTTATCATTTTGAATCAAGTGAATTTTAGAAATTTTAAGTTTACCATAATTCGCTTGCTAAAATTTAATCAAAAATTTTATTTGAAACCATCTGACAAACAATGTTAGAATGTATTGTACGATCAAAATAAAATTAGTATCATTCAAGCGTTCTGGAATGTCCAATTAAAATTAAGCCATTTGACTTTATGAACAAATATATATATAATTAATTTTCATTGCATTTAAATGATTAGTTAATTAATAAGATGTTTAGACCGTTTGTCGATAGTTTTAGATTATTTAATGATTTCAATTTGAACTAGCTATATTACTTAATAGTTTGATGACGAAAAAATAATCATAGTTTGAAAGTGAAAACAATTATTTTAATCTAAATACGATATGCAAAAGAATCCTGATTTTACATTTGAAGGAATTTTGCAAACGCTAATTTTATCTAATTACAATAATTCTAAGATTAAATAAGAGTTTACTATCTAGTAAATAAATGCGCGTCTGAACGAACATTCTTCAAGAACCAAATTTATTAATCTATTTGTTTAATGATATAGATATCTATTTTTCGGTTACTTTTTTCATAAAATCAAAATAAAAACACGATTTTATTTTTAATGCTTAAATAAACTGAAAATTTTTTTTTTTCAGTCATTCAAGTTCTTATTAATCAATTTTTTTTCACATTCGCTTAATAAATTCAATCCATTTAAATTTTCAGAAATTTGAATAAAGATTACCTTTTCAATATCTTTGTGTTTTTTTAAATTTTTATTCTAATTTTCAAAATTATTGTGCGAAAGATGAATGCTTTTAATTAATTAACAAATTTTACACAATCGATATCGTTGGAAAAAATTAAACACGAATCTATTCGTCTCAATTTTAATTCCGTTAAGAACCCGAAATTTATACTAATTGTTATTTCCTAATTTTTAATTTTTTTTTTAAATAAAATTTTCATAAAATTATTTAATAATCAAATCAATGAATATAATAAGTTTAAATTTAGATGATGGTTCCATAAATTTTTTTATTTTGAGAAAGAATCTTACATTTCTCTCAAATCGTTTTAAAATTTTGAATAATAAAAAAAAAATAATAAAACAAAAAAATGAATTTCAAAAATATCAGTCATTTACCTATCATAAAAACTTTTTTAATAATAAACAGCATCTTTTTATTGAGTATCAACATTATTGATGCGAAATTGAATGGTATAAATATTTTAATCATACATATTCAAATAATCCTGTCTTCCTTATTTTCAATTAAAACAGCAGGAAATTCGTTGGAAATAGGTAGCAACCAAGAAAAATACAACTATATTCTCATAAACAACAAAATACACAAAACAGATGAGATCGCTCTTAAAGGTACGATAAATCTTATATGGTCTCATTTTGTTTTGTTACTGAGCAAATATTTTTTTAAAAAAAAAAATTGAGCCTAAAATAATTCAAAATTTTGAATTTTTTTCGAATTAGAATTTGAAGGAACGGAAAGGATATGTTGTTCACTAGCTCAAATTGTTGCTCAACGAGGTTTTTTTTGCAATTTGAAATTTTATCAAAATCGACTTTTGCACAGAATTGCAAATCGAACACACCGGAAGCATATTAAACTTGTAGGAAATGGAAAAGAACAGCTGATAAATAGGCAATTGATAATTAAATCAAGCAAATGCTACAATGGTTTTACACACGTATTTGAGCATTGCTGTCAAAATGAAATTAAAAATGAACTCAAATATTAAATCTGAAATAAAATAAAAATCTATTGATTAACCTCTAATCCTTGTTCTATTACTCAAATCAAGAGACTAAGTATAAAATATCGTAAACTGAATGAATGGTAATTTAAAGTGTAAAGAATTCATTAATAAATTTTTTTTTTGTTTTTATTTATTCAATGAATTTTGATAGAGAAAATGATAAAGAATATTTAAAACTAATTCTATCCGAAATAATTCAAATCTTAGAGAACTTCAAAATTTTAAATTATGTATTTTATTCAAATGGTAAGAACGAATCTAAATTAATTTTCCTTCTTTTTTATAATCAATGGACCAACATTATCATTTGTTAAACGATTATGCTCATTATGCGAACCATCACAGTACGGAAACTTTTTTGATTTCCTGATTCCGTTTGGGAAAGATATTTATTAGAAAATTTATCAATAAAAAAAAATAAAGTTCAACTTAATCACACACCAGCAACGACAATAGACTGACTTGGAATCGAGATCTTCGATATCAAATGAATGTACTATTTTGTCTTCATTTAAACGAATTTCAGTATTACATCTTCCCCTCTTTTTGCAACATGTGTATAGTTTTAACGTTGTGTAAATACTATACACTAGAGCAATACCAGTGACTATATAAGGAATCAAATGATAATGTCCTTGACTTGCTGTGTGAACAATAAAAATTAGTAAAATTGATAATTTATATTTCTATTTAAAGGATAAAAAAAGTTTATAATCTTTAAAAAAAATTAAGATGATGGTAAATATTTTAATGAGAAAAATTAGTAATAAATGAAATAATTAGCCGTAATTTGCCATTGAAAAAAATTTAGGGATACATTTTTTTTAATATAAACTCACCATCCATCCTGTCTTTGATTTTGAATTTCAAAAGATAAATAATATGTCAACAATACAATAATATATTCAAAACTCCAATGACAAAATTCTATTAATTTTAAAAAATTAGTAAAATTTTTTGGTTCTTGAAAGACAATTCATTAAAAAACAAGAAAAAATCTATATGTTGATTGCGCAAACCATTAAAGTATTGTATAAATGATTTAGAATTAAAATCGATAAAAACCGCCAACATTTAAAATATTCTCGATTTGTGTTTGAAGCCTATCTAGGATAAAACTTGAAAAAAAATTTAAAAATTAGCTTTATTATTCTTATTTTTTAAGCAAATATTTAAAGACTAGGATTATATTTTATAGTTAAAAATAAATTTTCTTGGGATTAGAATTTCTGTATCTTTATTGGTAAATTTTTAAATAAAAAATATCAAGTTTTTTTCAATCTTTAATGATTAAACAATTTTATTAAGAAAGCAAATATCTAGAACTTTGATTTTTATTCTCAATCCACTCTTTTATTTATAATAATAGGTTCAATTTTCAATAATTTTATTGATCTGAAATATTTTAAGAAAGCCATTAATTCAAACTCTGATGATTATATGATCACAAAATTATTTAAATATTGACGAATTTTTTTTTATCCTATTGATTGGGCAAAATGGCGTGCGAATTTCATGAATTTATTAACGAATTATTTGGGATAGTGGAATATTTCTTATAAATTAGTTGAAAGGCGCAAACTCAATTCGTTTTAATTTTTAAATTCAAAGCTTATCAAGACATATAGATATTTTATTCAACCGAAATTAATCTCTGGGAAATTTCCGCCAATTTATATGTATAAACAAACTACTACGTTTTATCCTTTTCTTTTGTCGAATTAATTTAAAATAATTTGCACCCAAGATATGGCGAATAATTACCTAATCTTACGTGAAGATGTGAAAATGTGTATAGATATAGTAGTGAAGAGCTTTTTACAGATTGGCACGGAAAGTAAGTTATTCATTATTTCATTCTGATCAATATAATTTCAAACTTTTTGAATCTTGTTCATTTTAGACCAATTGGATTTTCCAAATAGCCTGTCAAAAGACGAAAGAGCGTATATATATAGGGTCTGTGCATTTTATGACATCAAAAATAAATCTACAAGGTATGTATTTTTTATTAATTTGTGTAAAAGTTTGAAAATTTGAAGAATTCGAATTTTTTTCTTTTTTCCTAATATCAGAGATGGCCAAAATAAACTCGTCACATTATTCAAAGAAGCTTTGACATTACCGAATAGCAGAATATCTGAACTTAAATTAAGTCGTAACACACTTCAAATTGCTCTCTCATTTCTTCATAATTTTTCATCTTTAAATGATAAGTTTTTCAAAAGTCAGCTGAACAATATTCAAGTTCAAAAGTTGAATTTCGACATTACTAAAAATAGCAGAAATGGCAAAATTGGTCAAATCATTCCTCAGATACCTAGCATTGCGAATAGTGATGAATCAATCATCGAGTTTAGGCGAAACTTGCCCATTTATAAATATCGTGAAAAGATTATTGATTCAATTGAGAGTAATTCGGTCGTCTTAATCACTGGTTCAACAGGTTGTGGCAAAACCACACAAATTCCACAATACATACTTGAACATTATCAATTAATAGGCAAGGTTTGTTCAATAATTGTTGTTGAACCACGACGCATTGCTGCCGTGACGATGGCAAATCGTATTTCATTTGAACGAGGTGAGAAAACTGGTCAGACTGTTGGTTTTCAAATTCGTCTTGAAAGTAAGCTTTCACCAAAAACCTTGCTTACATTTTGCACAAACGGTGTACTTGTTCGAACTCTTATTTTATCGAAAACAGTATTCAATAATGTAAGTCACATAATAATTGATGAGATGCATGAACGTGATTACCAAACAGATCTACTTGTTTTATTCTTCAAAGAAATGAAGCAAGAATTTTCACACATCAAATTCATCTTTATGTCAGCTAGTTTAGACGCTAGAAAATTCTCGACCTATTTATTTAATTGTCCAATTATTGAAGTACCTGGTAAAACATTTGATGTTAAACAATATTTTCTAGAAGATATTCTCGAGTTAACCAATTTTATGACACCGAATATGATGTATTTTAAAAATTTTCTTGGTTCAAACAAACAAAAAGAAATTATCAATAAATGGGCATCTAATTTGAAAAAAAAATTTGAAAAAAGTAAAGAATCTAACAAAAGTTCATTTCCTAATTGTTCAACTGCCAAATTAAATTATGAAGATGATCAACTTGAATTCAGTGAAGATCTTAGGATCGATCTTTTAGATAATATTAAATTAGAAGCCGATGAAATATTGAAAAGTGCAATGTTGACTGGAGATAATAAATACTTTTCTGAATTAATTAAATATATCACACAAAAAATTATACCTGTAGATTATAAAAATACTGAGACAGGTATTACGTCATTAATCGCAGCAGTTTGCCATAACAAATTGAATCTTGTAGAACACTTTCTTTATTTGGGTGCTAAAATTCAAACTAAAGCAGCAAACAACTTAAATGCTTTGGAGTGGGCTCAAGAATTCGGTTTCGAAAAAATCACTGAATTGTTGAGTTCATTCTTAGAATTTGAGGAGCGAACAAACTTTATCGACAAATTTAATGAAGAAAATAACAAATCATTTATATGTGATTCAAATTCACATCTTAATCTGTATCTTGTGTCTCATGATCAGAGTTTTATCGATATTAAACTCATCTACCAAGTAATCATCTACATTTTTAATACGTGGCCTGTGCACAATCATAATGCAAACACTATACTTATCTTTTTACCTGGATACAATGAAATAATGGATCTTCGAGATTATATAGCCACTCGTATGTCAAGCCAAAGCGATTCGGAAAAATTTATTGTCTATGCGGTTCATTCGCAAATTAATATAACTGAGCAAAAGAAAATGTTTGATAGTCCGCCTAAAAACGTACGTAAGATTATTTTATCAACTAATATATCAGAAACTAGTATTACTATTGATGATGTTGGCTTTGTAATTGATTCTGGTAAGGTAAAAGAAACTCTTTACGATACATGCAATGATTTTTCAATGTTAAGCACATTTTGGACATCTAAATCAAGTGTTCTTCAGAGGAAAGGTAGAGCTGGTCGATCTCAAAAGGGTGTTTGCTTCCATCTTTATACACGATTTAGATTTGAAAATATGGAACAATTTCAAAGTCCCATTATTCAGCGTATGCCACTATATGAAATTTGCTTGCAAACTAAACTGCTCTTACAAGATAAACCAACATTGAATGTTGAAGATTTTTTACAAAAAGCACTAGATCCACCAGATTTAATAAATATCAATAGATCGATTGATAAACTAAAAATGATAGATGCTTTGAATGCAGATGGTACTTTATCTGAACTTGGTATTCATCTCCTTGATATACCTTTGGAACCTTGTCTTGGCAAAATGGTTCTTTTCGCCGTTTTACTTCGATGTTTGGATCCAGTATTAACTATAGCTTGCTCTCTATCACAAAAAGATCCTTTCAGTATTATTAATAAAAGTGCACGTGTAAAGCAAATAAAGGCAAAAATTGATTTATCGAAAGATTCATACAGTGACCATATGATTTTATTGAGAGTGTTTCAAGAGTGGCAAAAAGCCCAGAAAGATAATAATCATTTCGAATTTGCAAACATAAATGGTATTGACATGGCTACAATGGATATAATTGTTGCAATGAGAAGTAAAGTACTTGGTCAATTACGTGCTTCCGGTTTTGTTCGCACACGCCAACCAAATGATATTAAAGAGCTGAACTTGAATTCAGAAAATTGGGCAGTTGTTAAAGCCGCTTTATGTGCTGGTCATTATCCGAATATTTTAAATAAAGATATTGAATTAATGAGTGAACAAAGCAAACAAAAATTAGACATCAATTATCATCCATCATCCATATTTCAACTTCTAAAGATTAAATTTCTTCCCACAAAATGGTTGATTTATTACCAAAAAATAAAGATAAAACACCGACTCTATCTTCAATATTGTACAATCGTTTCGCCGCTTACAGTTGTTCTTTTCGCCAGTTCGACTAAGCATTCGTCCACCGATCAATATTGGAATAACGAAATGAATAATTTGGCATACGACGAAAGCGATAGTGAAAATGATGACAAAAATGAATTGTATTCATTAAAGTTAAATGACTTTCTCAAATTTAACATGACTAAAGATTTGGCTAATACAATCATAAAATTAAGACAGCAATTTAATTTAATTTTTCAGCGACGTATGTTACAACCGAATCGAATACCAACTCAAGACGAAGAGAATGTTATACAGATAATTGTTGAAATGTTGACAGCTGAAGATAAATCACTTAATCTTAGACAACCTGAAGGTATAGGTCAACGTCCCAAACAGATGAATCAATCATTTGAACCAGTGATCTTGAAAAATAATCTAGACAAAAACCAATCGTCTGATTGACTAAATTAATTTAAAATAATTTTTTAATAATACTATTATTTGGCCAAAAAATCTTGTTCTGTTTAATATTATTCAAGATTTCAATTTTTTAGATTTTTTCAACTTTTTTTTTTTGTATTCTATGATTTTATTGACTTTTCTGTTTTTTATTATGTCAAATCAGTAATAAAGGTAAAAATTTTTGTTAGTTTTTTTAAGTAGTTAAATTATTCATTTATTTAAATGTTTATAAAATTCAAAAAAAAAAAAAAATTGGTTGATGATTCATCATGTCTTTACATAGAATTCTTTAAACTATCATAGAAATGAATTGACTAATTATTTTTGAAGAAATTTTCTATAGGCTCGTGACGACTTTTTCGGCAATCATACTAATAGGACTAAAAAAATTTACAATAAATGAGATAATGTACAACAATGAGTGTATCAAATGTACAGGGATGAAAATAAAGCTTTCTTGTCAACGGATATAAAAATTTAATTCTATCAATCAATTATCATACCTAAAACTCAATATTTAGCTTATATTACAAAGAGGGAGAGAAATGTCTTTATTTTTGAAGATTTATGTTAAATGTGTTGTTAACTGAAAAATAAGGTTGATGTGGCAAATAATTATAAATTGGCGATTGGTTTAAAAGATTAGAAGTGCATGAGGGTGGTGGTTCATTTGTTTGATTAACATAATTGTTTGTGGGAGAATTGGGAGACGATGTACGAAAATGATTTCTGTATTGAGGTAAATAATTCGGATTATAAAATGAAGATGATGCTGATGAATGACTAATTGATGAATCTGGACGCTGTTCAATAAAAGTGCTTCCAGTTTCAGGAACATCTGCGTAAAAATCACTTCCAGTTGACGGTCGTAAATCATCATTCAATGATAAATCCTTTATATATTGAACAGAAAAGTAAATTTTAGAATCAAAATATTCTCATGATAAATTTGATTGTAATTACCTGATTATTTATGCCAGACTTTGATTCTTTCAGAAAAGGAGAATTTAACATAACTTTGGTCTGAACTACAATCTCTTTTGAAGATTCTTTATTTTAGTAAACAATTAAAATAGGAAAAAATTAATAAATAAAAATTTTCAGATAATTTGACTAGTGAAACATACCTTCTGAAATAGTGGACAAAGAGATTGCTGTTTTCATTCTTGGAAACACTTTTCGGAAATATGAAGATGAAGATCTGTTATTTTCAATTTTTTTGTTAGTCATTTTTATGGAATTCACATGTGAAGATATTATTGGTGAAGGAGCATGGCTTTGACATCCACTACAATGACTAAATTTATATCTTTCATTTTTCAATAATTTTTTTCTGTTCAAGATTATTGCGTTTTTCATTTGCATCTTGCTGCCATCAAATTCACTTCTTGGCCCAACTAATGCCAATATTATCGGATAAAAAACTACAATTTGTAATACATCAATTGCATAATTTAAGAGTAAAATAATGAAAAAGCAATTCTTTATATAATTGAATTCACTCCAATAAAGAGCTGTTAAACTCAAAATGAATAAATTGAGGCCATGTAATAAGCCAGGTACAATGCTTGAAATTGTTAGTTGAACACGATCATCTTTTAGATTATTTGAGCAGGCTAGAAAATGTATCATTACACAGATTAAGTTACTTCCGGTTAAACCAACAGACAAAATGAGCACTACAACAGGTATGGAATTAAGATTAAGCATTAGATGTCCCATCAAACCGAATAATTGAATTTTGGCAATTAAAAGGCAGAGTATAATTAGAAATGATGACCAAATATTGAAAAAAATAAAAAATGAGATAAGAAAGATGAACGAGAAGGTGAGAAAGAGACCGCCACTTAAAAATATTTTCAAATTAACAAATTGTTCCCAAATAATAAATGGCAGACCAGTAGGAAAATTGTTTAACCCTTTTTTAGAGAATTTGTCACAAACAGTACGTATTTCTTCAATTGTTTTCAGAATTTTTTCGGTTGTATCTAGGCCACCTAACAATAAGGAAGTTTGAGTATAAATAAGTGGTTGAGATTTAGGTATTTTGAGATCATAATCGGTTGAATCATGAATCCACTGTTTAGGTTCTGGTTTAAATACTGCATGAGTTGCCGAATAAGAAAGTGCATCATTCGATACCCAAGCCGTCAAATAGTTGTAAAATGCTTTTGGATTTATTATATCATTGTCATCAACCAATTTACGTTTCTTAAATGATATTCGTCGATCAATTGGATTATCATTACGACCAGTTTGCGAGAGTAGCTTAAATGCGAGTATGGCTTCAGATGATGCATTTGGAAACCAAGTATCCTCATTCAAACAATTTGATTGGTAATTTTGTTCAAATGCAACTTGCAAACTTTTAAGCCATTCTCGAAATGAAATTAACCAGAAATCATGTAAACTACCGTTGTCATCTTTTACTATATTGTTGATTCGATTAAATGTCTTATAATAATCATAGAGCAATTTTTGATTATTCGGATAGTCGAAATTACCTTTAGTAATTAGAAACATATTAAACACATTAAATTGTTGCTTTTGAATAGTTAAAAATTCATATTCATCCGTGTTTCGAGGCACAATATCAGCAAGATCAAGACCATTTTTTACTTTGAAACAACCAAACAATGCATAAATTGTAAATCCAATGTAAATCAACAAAACAAGTAATTTAATTTGCTTTTTGAAGATGAAAAATTTTTGAACATCTCGATCAACTGAAGAAGATGAAAGATCATCATTTTCGTTTTTTATATTTGAATTAACTTTCTTCTCTTGCTGGATTTCACAATTTCTATAATTAATCCTATTCGAATCATTTTGAATAAATCGTTTGGCATCATATGATAATATGGCAGAAAATAGTGTGAATACTGATAGAAACGAAAAAGTAATAAGAATACTAGTTTGTAATACGAAAATTCGTAAAATAGGTATGGGTATCAGACTTGATGCTAAAAATGAAGATAAAATACAAATTCCTGTGACGAAAAGTGAATAACCGATTTGTTGCAATGATCTTGAGATCAGATCGAATTTATCGATATCATTAAGTTTAAGATTGCTTTCGTATGTCGATTTGATTTGTTGAAGCAAAAACAGACCTATACCTAAACTGAGATAAGGTATGATTTGCATTGAATTTGCATTAAATTTCAAACCGATTATAGCACATAATCCAAAACCGGATACAATTGAAACTACAATCAAAAGAATACCAGCTATTTGAGTAAGTAGATGAGTTTGCAATTGATTAGTTGAGATAAAAAAATAATTGAAAATCGTATATACTATAATCAAACCGATTGACATAGCAAATCTATTTAAATGGATATAATTAAAGTTTTTCATTATTTCAATTAAGCTAATCGATGTGAACTGATAAAAATTATTTTCTTTTATTAATTGCTGATCATCATTATTGAACTTTTGGACTTCTTCAAGCATTTTCTTTTGCCAAGCCTCTAAAACAAGTTTTGCTTTCTCCCTTGTCCAATGCACACTAATCACTTTAAAATGATTTTGATAAAATTCGAATAAATTTTGATCAGACATTAATTGTATGATGCTCTGCAATGAACCAGCTTGTATAATTTTACCCTGATGATTTTTTACTACGGCACCTAAAATTAATTGTTCTGGCCAATGAAGCCACTTATTTGCAAAGCCATAACAACCACCTGTTAGGACCTCACCAACGTCAATAGGATTTGAAAAATTTTTATTTGGTGCTGTTACCGGGCATTCATCATCTTGTGGATTCAGACAATATTTTTCTTGATAACCAGTAGTTATACCAGCTCTTTTGAAAATATCAAGAAAACTTTGCGTTAGTGATCGTGTTCTTGATTGTTTCATTACATCTTCATTTTCCTGTAAACTGGACACTAATTGTTTTGGGTTTAAATTTGTCCACTTTATATAGCCTAGACCAGGTATTTTAAGCTCGTCATCTGGTCCTAATAATTTTGAACCTTCCCAAAAACAATCTAAAGGAGTAACAATCAGGCAAGGTAACATCTTTTCAATTGTTTGCAAAATATTATATTCCTCAATATCAGGTGGAGTAAGTGAATAACAGATATCTTTTAATTTCCATGTTATATCAAAAAGATCTACCGTTACTTGTGTAGCAAGTTGCATGAGCTCTAAATGCATAAGTAATGATTTGGTATTTAGAATATTTACATTTTTATCCGATGGGGTTTGCAGTAAAATTTGATTTGTGTTGGTTATTCCATCACCTAGAGTCCGCTTAATATAATTTAATTCTTGTTCCACTCGACCACCCTCTAAAGAAAAGAAATTTATTTCGATTAATTATATATAAATTATTAAGAAATAGTTATTAAAAAGTAACTAAAATGTAAAAGAATATGTGAAACAACCTTCAACCCATAGATTTTCGAAATTATTCTCATAGTTCATCGATTTTATTCCTATGCTCGCGGTAAGAAAAATGAGAATACCAGCAAAAAGAATAAGGCCAGCATTTCGTTGTATCACTAAGCCTAGGTCATATAGATTTGATTGAAATTTAGCTTTAATCTTTAACCCAATTTCATTGTGCGACGAATTATAAATAAACGATTCGCTTAATGCCAAACTGGCATCAAACCATGTTATTTGATTCATTACATTCTTATCTTTTATTTTATTAAGTCTCAATAGATCTAAATCTTTGTGGCCGTCATTTTGCGATGATCTTAGATATACTTTATTCATACATCTGCTGTTCAATTGATTACATGAACTAAATAAATTAGGTGAACTAGTTCCCATTTTTTGAAATTTTGCAACGTTTGTTTGTTTGTTGTTTGCACAATTAATCACATAGCTTAGTCATAGTTTGGTTTTAATTTTGTCAGCTAAACTTATCCAATGAATCATTATTCAATTACATTGCTTTGAATCCTAGATGATGTAATTTTTCGAACAATTATTATTAATAAATAATGTTTTGACGAACAGAAGAAAACGAACGTTACATATAAAAATTTTCGTCACAAATAGAAAAAAGAATAATAGAAAAAGCACACAAACACAGAGAGGAGATTGATCTGCAGAGAAGACTGAGAGAACACTGAAATCAAAGTTCCCCTCTTAGGGCTGAATAATGGTCATAAAATGGTGGCTAATTCTAAAATGCAAAGGTGGCGCTTCAACACAAATCAAATTGAACTAATTATAAAATGATTATTGTTTCCGACTTAGACAGTGATAATAAACTTTATTACTTAGCTTAATAAATTATCATTGCAATAACAAACATTCTTTTATTGTATTTAGATATTGAATGATTAAAATGTGAATTTATATTATTATAACCTTATTACCTCCATGCCAAATGGTAATCAGGTATGATGTCTTAATTAAAAATTTTTAAAATAAATTGCTCAACATATATATGTATCTTTTCAGAATTATCAAAAAAAGAAGAGTTTAATTTTATACAATTTACGCAGGTACTTTTAAAGAGTTTTTCTAGCGCTCCTCTATTTTGTTTTAATTTCTAGAAGAAAATGGTCAGAAAATAACATAATGTCTTTATTAAGCTGAGAAAAGATGATGGCTGAACAAGATGAAGATATTTTAAACTATAATCATTATAATTAAGTGGTGAATGAAGAGCTTAATGTGGAGTGATCAGTTTTCTGGTTCTCTCCCTTCTTTAATAACTTAAAAACTTGAACTAATACTCTACTATAATGTGTTATCAGTTTTGTACTTATGATATTGTTGATCTTATTCACATAACTTTTTGCACTATATATGCACTATTTATTATACAGTATGCAGCAAATAGTGCAAAGATTTGTATTACAAATATACATATACATATAGAACATTAAGAATCAAAAAAATGTCTGCATCAATGCTTCTTAATAAAAATAAAAGCAAATGTATATTTAGTTATTAGAAACAGAAAAAAGAATAATATTTAAACAAGATACCTTTAGAAAGGAAATTTTTCATTTAAAATCAATTGCTTTCTTCCTCTTTTTTTTTCTTTCTCTTTATATTAAAGAAAAAAGATTTTAAATTACAAATAGACCCTCCTCTTGCTTATACCTCCTTATTTTGATCAAAAAAAAATAAGTCTTTTTTTTTTTCCACTAAGATTTTTTTTTGCGAAAAGATGCAAACACAAAACGATCTCAATTGATAATATAAACATATAAGTTTGCATCGGTTTGAATACTCAAGTTTTTATAAACATCAAAATATTGTACTCATCGGCCTGTTGATTGATATGAGTAAGATTAAAGGCAAAATTATTTATAAAAAGAGAACTCAATCATTAAGAGAAATGAAAAGATTTATAGTCACCCTGAATAGGAATCGAGTTGCTGACCAGCACCTTATAGTTTCGTTTTTTGGGTGAAAGCGAAACAAAAAATTCGAGCAGATGTAAAATCTCAAAGTTTGAGAAAATGTTTGAAACTGAATGTTCACTGATAGAAAGTCAAAGAAAAGATAAATGAGTATAAAATAATAGAATATATTTTAATTATCATTGATTATTTATTAGTTATAACTTTACATAAATCGAATGGAGTTTTTTTTTTATTTGTATACTATAATTATTATCACAGTATGCAAAAATTTAATTTTATTATTCAAACGATTAATTCTAATTAATTAAAATTTTCAGAGCAACAGAAAAAATTAAAAACTACAAATATTTCAATGATAGGAGAACTCAAAGTTATTTCTCTATAAGTATTTTATAAAAAATTTAATAAGGAGCTCATGTGTGTGAGAGATTATAATCTTTGAAGCAAAAACTTTTTTGTTTTGAAAACTTGAACAAAATAGTAGTTAAATATATAATAAATATAAAAACCCAAACTAAAAGACCTCGGAGGCCAAAAATACGAATTAAAAGCACCCAAATTAAAGGCCACATCTTTTCAAAACTAATATTAACTATATTAAATTTATTTAAATATTAACGTTTTAAAAATTTCATTAGAAATTCATTTCTCAAAATATATGAAATGACTTTTAGTTTGAGTATCAATTTCACAAGTTGACCTTTAAACAACACACAAATTCATAATTTATATCTAAGATAATTTTCAAATAAAATAGATGGAATGAAAATACTGCAACTGAACAGTGAATTTTTAGGTTAAGAAATGAAAACTATAGTTGTTAAAAATCAGAGAGATTCTGATATAAATGTGAAAATTTTATTTTAATCAATTCTATTACTTCAAATAATTTTAGGTTTATAAAATAAAAACAGTTGCCAAAAATGTGTTTATAAATTAAATTCAAAACATTCGTGAGATTATGTGCTCTATTAGATAGTTTTTTATTCAAAACTCGAATAAAGATCACAATTTTTCTATTTCAAAACTGTTTGAAATTCGATATTTATTATTTTTACGGCAACAAAGAAAGTTAGGAATACTTGGTATCATAAACTCAGCAATGTCTTACAGGTTTCGTAAATACTTTATGTATATGAAAATCTTAATTGCTTTATTTTTCTAGTAAATTAAAATTACTCGTTCAGTTTAAAAATTTTCTGCAAAATCTAGACTGTAAATTTTGTGTATGTTGGTCAGTTAATAGCAGATTATAGTTTTGTATTTAGAGAAAAAAATCAGAAAAGTAAATTTTTAAATAGAATGAAAGTAGAAAGAGAAATGATTTTGTATCAACTGGGTGGTCAAAAAAGGCATTTAGAAATTAGAAAGAAAGCCCGTAAAAAGAAGAAAATTTAAAAAAAATTAAGAAACATAGTACACAACGAATCGTACTGACAAAATTTGATTAGTAGATGGTCAAGTCTACCATCAAGTATAAAATGTATTAAAATGAAAAGATGAACTGATATTAATATATATGAATTTGGTGATTAGTTTACTACTTTATTCATCACATAGGATAATAATCAAATTTTTGTTCGATATAGTTTATTCATTTTCTCCCAAAAAAATAGTATAGGCAATATTTTTTCTAAATATTCGATAAAATGTTCCATTGTCTACAAATTTCTTTATTTAGATCAATTAATTTAACTTGGATGAAAATTTACCAATATTATCTGTATATTTATATATACATAAAACTAAAGTTTGTACACGAATTCATTTGAATTTTTTACCTGTAGAATGCAAATGAGTTGCAAGTTTGAAAGCGTGCAACTCATATAGATTCAAAAAAAAAAAATGAAAATTCTAAAATTTGTATAGTGATAAAAAAAATCAAGTTATTTAAAGTATTTAGAAAAGTTAAATTAAGTTATCAAAGTTAATGCCAAACCCAACAGCTAATAAAAAAGACCAAACTCACACGATTTATTCACCTGGAAAAAAGTTACCAACACATTCTATGAATCTAAAATTTTCTTATTCAATGAAACAATATTATTGAATTGTAAATTTAGGATAGATATTTATGTTAAAAAAATAAAATAAATTCTATTTATATAATTTGAATAACCTCTGTAATGTTTGCTTTGAATTTCATGTGTACACATTTTCTGAAATGCTAACTATTATTATAAGTTTATTAGATATTTGGGCCCTGCTCTAAAATTCAATTTTAAAATTTAGTTGTAAAATTTTAAATTTTCTACATATTAGTCATGCATTCATAAATAAAATATTACTCTTCAAAAATTATAATTTCACTATACATCTGCTTATAGGGAAATAACCAAAATGACTCCTTTTAGTCAAAAAAAATTTTGTAATGTGGTCATTTTTTCACATTTTTTTAGGAGAAGTTTTTGAATTTTTTTTTTGAATTTCATGAAACTTTGTAGCTAAAGAAACAAAACGACGTTCAGCATTAGGTGGCCCTTTAAAATTGGTTGTGACAAATATGCAAAAAAAATTTGATTTTGATATTTGTCGAATTTTTTGATGACCAAATGAGAATCAGAAAGATATTCAATTTTTATTGGGAATTTTTTTTTTGAAATAATAAAATACTCATTTACTAAAAAAAAAATTGCATTGTTTGACAAAAAATTGATTTTTTAAAAACTATATTTACAAATAATAGAATTTTTGGCGATAATGAAATTTTAATCAATTTATAGATTTTTAATTCATTTGCAGAGAAAAGTTATTATAATAGTTGTGGCATGTTTTTTTTATTGGGATAGTAGAAATGATTTTGTTACATAGTATCCAATTTGGTTTTTTCAAATAAAGTTTATGACTTTAAATAATAATTAATATAAAATTAAACGAATTTATTTATTCTCAAGATTAAAAATATTTTTTTCCGTAAGAAATTAGTAACTTTTTGCACATAAGGATTTTTAATATATCGAAATGACCGAATTAAAAAAAAACATGATTGATATATTAAATATTAATTAATTTTGAATTGAATGACATAAAAATGATATATTTTATTGAACCAATTCCTTTTTAATACTTATTCAATTATTATCAAGAAAATCAGTGAACAACACGAAAATACTCTGATTACTGTAGATTTGAAAAATTTTCGGAAAATAACACAATGAAAAATATACAATTTATTAAATTTTTCCACTTATTAATTATTCAGATGAAAAGATTTCACAAAAATCAAACTGTTTAAGTCATTCAATGAATCGTTAGATGATTAAAGGTAATTAAACTGAAATCATCGAATAAATAGTTTTGAAAAATATTTGAAAAATCAAACTGAAAAAATTATATCCAAAAAAATACGATTACCGATAATAGAATTATCAAGATCAATAGAGCAAAATAAAATATTTAGAATTTTACATAAAGCAAAAAAAAAAATTCAGTTTCTTAAAGAACTTTACATTAGACTTTTATCGATAATATTAGAAAGCCATGAAAATAAAATATATAAATTGTTTCAATAAATGACTAGTTACTAAACGTAAGACAATTATAAATTATTACATAATATAAATAGTAATTTGTAAAAAACAAAACAAAATGCTAAAATGAAGATTATTGAAAAATAAATTTTCTTAAAACTGAACTAAGTACAAATGATAGTTTATATTAAGATTTTTGTCTCAAAAAAAATATATAATGTGTATAATGTACAATTTTATAAAATATGATATTAGGCCTTTACAGTCAACTACATGAATTTCTTACAAGAATTTATAGCCTTTAAAAATTAGAAACAATTAAAACACAAACTAATTGTTGTTTGGAAAAGAAAACTAATTTAAAGCTAGGTAGATTTTGAAAATGTCTTATTATTTTCATAATTTGTGTAAGTCTTATATATTTTTTATGTAAAAATTTGATTGTGATTTCAAAATTCAGAAAAGCATCTCTTTTTAATTACTATTTTTTAAGCTAAATTTTTAATTAATTAATGTAAAAAATTGTTTATAATAATTTATCATTTCAAATCCGTTCTCTCTTCCTGTTCTTGAGACAAAAAAGAATTATTTAATAAATCTTTTTATTCTAATAAATCATCAAATATCAAACTTATAACTAATAATTAGAAATATATAAATTCATGGAATTATTTTAAATTATGAAAATAACACCTAAAAATAAATACTAATTAGGTGAGCTAAAAAAATGCTTAAAGCGTTATACATACTAGTTTTTTTTTTTAACTCGTAAGGTAATTTATGCTAATAAAGCTGAATTTTTTGAAGTTTACATTAAATACTATCACATTGTATTAGAATTACGGAACATCCATTGTTAAAAATCTTTAAATTTTAACTGTTCTATAGATTTGAGGAAAGAAAAAATCAATTGGCACTTTTAAAACCAATTTATTGCTTAATTAACTGATTTAAAAGCCTGACTTATTAATTAGATGCTTAAAATAGCCTTTTTGAAAGAAATATTTATCATAGATAATATAAATCGTATTAAAATTTTTTATAAGAAATCTTCAGAGTTCGAAAATTTCTCCAATAATCAATTAAGCTTCATGAATACAGTACTAATAATTTTTGCTATTCGTAGGTAAGTCTTTATTTATTGAGACTGCCTATAAAGACTTCAAAGTAATATTTCATTAACGAAACTTATTCGGTACAAAATTATTTTAAATAAAAAAAGTTTAAAGTGACTACTCTATTCAAGATTGGTAAAAAAATTTTTGAGACTGATACAGTTTGAAAAATGAATCGATTAGGAAAGAAGGTTAAAAATTTTCGAAAAAAATTTCTTCAAATATTGAAAACTGATTAGTTGAATAAACAAATGTTTTTATTTCGAAATAAAAAAAAAATTGAATAATCATACAAGTGAAACACTATGAGCCATACGGATGATGCTATTACCATCAAGGTGAATTAATTTTAAATGTTAATTCTTAATTATTTTATTTACAGAAAAAAAAATTGAAATAATTTTTTACCTCATTGATTGTGTAGCCGATAAATACAAAACAATTGTATAGATGTGATTTTACCAAATTCGCAAATGGTAATGTATCTTTTCATAGATCACAAACCGACAATAGACCTATTATTTTACCCACCCATCCAAATTTTTCTATGTACAATCAAGGTATTTGTGATTTAGATGATCACAGTAAAATAACTCAGGTGAATAAAAAGAAAAATAACGGATTACATATACCTATACCTCCACCTTTACCAACTAATTTAAATTCGAAGGAATTAAACTCATTAATGATCAACAATACTTATACTATAAAACGTGATTCAAGAAATAATCCTTATTTCCTAACAAACAACAATGAGACTAATTCACTTAATTTTGTGAATGCATATCAGAATAACCAAAATTTGAAATCAAAAAATAAATTTAATTCAGATAAAACAAACTGCCAGGTCAAGAATGATTTGATGTTTGGACAATTTGATGACAATTTAAATAGTTTGAAAAATTTCACCATGAATAATAATATGAACAATCAAAATCAGAACCCAACAAATGTCTTTCGACAGGAACAAAACAAAGATAACTATAAAAATAATGATTCACTGCCTTCTTTTCAAAATCATTCAATTCAACAGGTTGAAATGCAGCCAATTTCTTCAAACAATTTTTTTTCCTTGCCTTATCACCAGACGAATATTCAACAATGTAATCAACAAGATACCTGTGTTAAATATCCTCAACATCACTCATCACTTACGATTGACCGACAAAATTTCAATCAAATGAATAGAAATTGTATAAATGATCATTTTACACCGACCAATCATTCAAGAAAAAATTCATATCCATTTCCTGCTAATCACCCAAATGACCAAACACAAGAAATATTACAGCAAGAAAATTCAAATCATTTTAATTCGCTTATTGAAGATATAAGAAATGAAGAATTAAAGTGTGATGATCACTTATCAGCACAATCTAACCTTGTTTCAGCACTTAGACAATCAATCTCATCTGAAAAGCAACAATTATACAAAGAACAATTGAGAAATGAATTAGCAACTAAATTGAAGACTAAAAGTCAATCACAAACTAACAATTTAAGTAATTATTTGTTTCGAAAAAAACCGAAATACCAATTCTTCTCACAGCTCTATTTCCTGTCTCACATCTCTTTTACACTGTGTTTATTTAAAGTATCAGGTAAATTTATTGTGTGTAATTATAAACATATTATTGCTAATTTTCCTAATTTTCTGTTTATTAAATTAGATATAGATAAGGAAAATCAAAAGATATATGAAGAAATTCTAAATTTTTATTTTGGATACCTTCTTATTACTGCAATTATGTTCCTCTTAGTATTAAGGTGTTGTAAAAATCCAAATTTGAATAGTAACAAAGAGTTCAGATCACGTAAGTTTAAATTCAAATTCAAATTGTTGAATAATGATAATAACTAAAAATTTCCGATAATTTTTTTCGAATAGAAAATACTTCAATCATATCATTTGGGTGCATATCACTTGGACTTATTCAACTTATTACTATTGGACTAGATTCGGTGAATTGTGCAAATAGTAATTTATTCTTTTTGCCTATTCTTCAATTCATTTTTGTTTTTCTACTTATGCATTTCATTTTAACACAAACGAAAGAATCAAAAAAATATTTCTACAATAATGTGGCGATTGCACATCTACTCATTACTATTCTTTCTATATGGCTAGGACATTTCAAACGAAATTCGAGCTGTGGTTTTTTTCAAGCTGCAAACATTGAATTAATTGATGTAAATTTACCTAATAATTACATTCGAGAATCATCGTTACTTGATGAAAAGTTAAATATTAATGATTCAATGACTGATGAAACAGGACAAATATCAACTATTCTCAACAATTCGTCAAATTTAGCACAACCAAAAAGTATGAGATTTTCGGACAGTTCAAAGAATGATAGTACATTTAACAAATCGATCACTCAAACAGCTCGAATAACTGCGATTCAATTTACGAATAAGGTGAACTTAAAATTTAGCGATTTATTAATGCCAATCATCCATCACTTTCAAATACTCACAATCTTCATACTTATTTCAATCTGGTTGAACAACAATCGAACAAAGGTGAATTTTCATCGAACTCGTATGTGCGAAGCGGAAGCACTTAATTGTTTTATTGAAACTGATTTTATGACAAATAATTTCATAAACACATCAAGTAAATTAAAATCAATTAAAGGATTATTTCTTGGTCTACTTACGATATCGACCACAATCGTTGTGTTGACAACAGGAAATGATTATTTTCTTATTTCAACTCATTCAATTATTCAGGTAAATTGGCCTCTCAATTCCAAAACATAAATTTATCAATCTGATGAATAATAAAAAACTTTACATTTTTAGATGGCTTGCGTAATAATTACCTTATTCGCACTATTTATAAAAGGTCGAAAAAGAAAAGGATTGCAAAAATTACCTCAAAAGTTATTTATAAATTTAAAAGAATTTCATCTATTTATAATTACAAGTTTGGTTTGTGCTTATTTTTGCTCATTTTCAGCGATAATACTAAACCTCACACAAAAGAATTTGATTATTGAAAATTTGATCGATTCTTTTTTTTTAACTATTCAAATAACATTTCAAACCATTCTTTTGCGAAGTGATGGTCGTAAAATTGACAAATTAAGAGATATTCACGCATTCTTAATTTTTGTAAATTTTAGTTTGTATATTTTAGTAAGTAATATAAAATATATTTTTCATATCGAGAAATTAATCTCATTTTTGTTTTTTTTTTTAAATGATGCGCTAAAGGAAATTACCGAGATAGCATCGATGAACGGTGGAAACTACAATTTTTTCAATCTAAACATGCTTCCGCAGATCATTGTTTCATTGAATCGTTTCTATTCATCACTCTTATGTATACACTTTTGGAAAGCAAAATAGATTAAAAAAAAAATAAATATAATCGATAAAATTTTCAAATAGTTTGAGGAAAAAAACTCTTCTAAGCATATATATTAAATTATATTACAAATTGAAAGAAATTTATGATCACATTAATATATTGATTTCTGAAAACAAAACACTTCATTGCTGATAGACAAGTGAATAAAAAATGAATATTTAAAAAAAAACATATGCAAAAATTATATGTATATTAATAAAACAAAAATAAATCGAACAGATCAGTGAATTTCAAGTGTTGAACTGGTATTATCGTCTTCGAACGAAATTCAAATTATTTGGCCCTTGGGCGGCTCTGATAAGATTATTGTCAGTTTTATTCGGTTGACTGTCGATCGATTGATTTTCCAAAAGTTTATCTTCATTACTATAATTTGCTCCTAATATCCTTAATCTAGCTTTTGCATACTCGGCTTCACGTTCTTGGATTGTTTTAGCATTATAAAAACTTGAAAAGAATAAATTATTAAAATTCATTTTCAAATTAATACAATTTTAAAGTCATATTTTAAACTTACCCATTCTTCACCACATTATTTCCATTATCGTTTCTCGCTTGATCTTTAGGACGTTGTAGAATTTTGACTTTATTTTGTTGAGCCATAAATTGGTGCCGAGTATTAGTATCCTCGAATGTAATTTGAATATTTTTCGATGAAGGCAAATTATCAACAATTTTATCAAGTATCTTCGGAGTAGTAGTTGCAGTTAAATTTTTATTAAGAGTGGAACTGTGACTTAAATCTGATTTATTTTCGATCGGAATCTTATTCGGATCGTTTGATTTATTGTTTACCTTATCATTTGGAGTTGTTATTGATGATTCTTTAGCCGTACTCTGATTAAAACAAAGAAATAATATTAATTAAAATTGGTGTTTTTTTTTTTTGAGTATTGGCATTGACACGGATTTTATAATTTGATCAAACTTACATCACTGATCAATTCTTCCCATGACTCACAAACATCATCTGCCATTTTATTTGACACTTTTGAAAATTATTTTTTCAGTTTAAGTAACTTCTCAATTTTTTTTTTATAAAATTAAAATCAATTGATTTCATTTAAAATTTCAGATGTTTATCAAATGATTCCATAATTTTCTTGGGTAGCTTTTAGAAAACGATTCAATTTAAAAAAATTAAAATCAAACCCCCATCCTAACCCATAAATTTTTTTTGAAAATTAATCAAACAAAAATTTGAATAGAAACATTTTATGAATTCAGTTCTTAAAAAATTTTGTTATGTTTTTTTTTTTCCTTTTTTTGCTTTGTTTTGCTTTTAAGGAAAAATAAAAATCTATTTTTTATTAAAAATTAAGGCGCTGGCAAGCTGAATTTCATTTGTAATCAGCGTGTGTGCGAGGTATAATAATTTAATGATATTTTCGCACACTTGAAATAACTAAAAGAGCGCCGCAAATTTTGAATTTCGACAAAATGGAGTAGAAATCGATAAACTACTTTTATTTTTTCATCTTTTAAGAAACTTAGCCTTTAAAATTCGTTTTTTTAATTTTATCATTTTTATATAATTAATTTCAAAATAATTTTCTTATAAAATTATGCTATCGAAATTTTTAATTAATATTTGCTAAAACTGCATATTAAAGTTTTAAAATAATAAGAAGGATTTAAAAAAAAATTCTTTCAGGAATACTTCAATGAAAAAATCTTAATTGATAATATAATTTAATTAGCGATAATTTGATTGAATTTAAAAATTTCAAGCAATTAAGAAAAATATATATGAATTATCTTCAAATTAAGTGATTTTAAATTCTCAAGTATTTTTTCATTCGAATCATTCAGAATTTTCCAATAAATCAAAGGATTGAAAAAATTATTTCAGATTATTTACAATATATATATTCTGAATTATATTTTCGATTAATTATTTGAATGAGACAAAATCACTGATTTCGATTTTTTTCTATTATATCACCCTTTTATGATCTGTTTAGAACAAGCATAACTATGTGAAAATAAAAAATCAAATACTTCTATTTTTTACTTAAAAATAATCGTGTTAATCAATTCGAAACATAATTGTTTATACAAATAGAGTTTAGAAAATTCCTTCTTCAAATAAAATTTTCAATGAGAAAATTTTTCTTTTTTTATCGACCAATTTTCAACTATGTAAGGATTTAAATAGAATTTTAAAAACATCTGCCTTCCTAATTATTTAATACTATTTATAAGATTATCCGGAAATGTGATATCGCATATTTCAAATCAAAAAATTTTTTTTCAAACATGATATTTTTTCCAAGTTTTATAAAGCAAAACAAAACTAATGATTAAATGATTATAAAAAAAAAATGAAAAAATGCTTTGTGTGTTTTATTTCATTTCTTATACTGACGATTTGTCTTCTTGTTAAAAATAAATCAATATTAGAATTTTTCGAACCAAGAAAAGAAATTAATTATTTGATAGGAATACTTAGTGCGCGAGATCATTTTGAACAACGAGAAATTATTAGGCGAACTTGGTTGACTTACCTAGAAGATCGAAACGATACAAAGTATTATTTTATACTGGGTCACAAAGGTTGTGATCTGCCAAATACGATCAGATCAAGTCCGTACGATTGTGATGAAATAAAATTGGTTAATAGTTTGTCAAAAAAAAATTTTTATGTAAATAAGTTAATTAAATCCGATTCATCTAATAATCACATTTATAAGGGATTCGTATTTGAACTAAAAAATGATCTCACAATTAGTAAACTAGGCATCTTAAAATTGTACATTGATAAACAGGACTGCATCGAATTTTTTGTTAAAGACTATTCAAATGGTGTAAGTTTGTGATCTAAAAAATACTAGCCATAAAAAATTAATCTTTTATTTCTAGACATTTTTATTTAGAGAGAAATTTCAAATTGATAATAAATTTACTATTGAATTCGATGACGAATATATCTATTTTGATTTAAAGAAACCACTTGAATTGAATAAAAATTTTGTTGGAGAATTGTCGTTTGAAAAAAGTGATGATTTCGATGATTCAATAAATAGTAAACTTCGCAACTTCAAAACAATCAGAAATGATGAATTTAATTTGTTGAAAATATTAAGTGTAAATCACGAGAATCATCAGAAATTGACTCATTTCAATAGTAGGGTGATTTTAACCTCATTTTGTTATTTTATAACTAACAAAACAAGTTTGCAAATGAAGCTCAAAAATTTAGATATTGAAAGAAGTTTAATGGAACAGAATCAAAATCTGATTAAAAAAAAACTGGATTTTGAATTACAGTTTTATAAAGATATCAAATTTATTGACACAATGGATACTTACCGAAATTTACCCGACAAATTATTGAAATTTCTTGATTATGTAACTAGCAAGTACACTTTCAAATATTTGATTAAAACTGATGATGACTCGTTTCTTAATATTCGACATATTCAAGAATATATAGATAAAGGAAATTGGTCAAACAAGGTTTGGTTCGGCAAGTAAGTCATGAAAATATTTTTTTTAAAATAATTTTTTTTTTAATGTGTTTAATCAGTTTTCGAAAGAATTGGAAAATTAATGAAATAGGTAAATGGGCCGAAATGGATTACCAATCATTTTTTTATCCACCATTTCCGTGCGGTGCAGCCTATGTACTATCTTCTTATCTTGCAAATTGGTTAAGCACAAATATTAAATCCTTATTTAGATATCAAGGTGAGGATGTTTCAATGGGAATTTGGTTAGCATCAATTTTACCCGATTATGAAAATGTAAGTATTTTGTAAATATTAAAATATTATTTATGTGCAAAAATTTAAAGGTCAGTCATTATTGTTTATTATATCATTTTGTATAGGACGAGAGGTGGGTTTGTGACCAAAAATATTTCACAAATTATTATGAACAAAATTATCTTTGTGTTGGACAATTAAGTACCATAGGACAAGTACGATTATTTAAAGCAAATAATGTCAATTAAAAAATACGGTTACATTGCCTCTTATGAATAAATTTATGTAATATTAAGATATAAATTGCACATACAAATTCGTATCGCTAGTAAAAAAAAGTTTAGGCTATTTTTAATCCATAAATAAATTTGCCGTATTCTTAATAATTTTGAAAATAGAATTCTTGAAAATAATTTTAGTGTTATTTCTACATTTGAATTTTCAAACTTACACGTAACTATATGTATCGCTTTTTTTTTACATGCAATCGATCGGTGGTTTGTATTTTGTTGATTCCACAGTAAAGTTTTATCAAATAAGATTGTGTTTATGTTGACTCAGAATAAGAAACTAGATTTAAATTTACCAAAATTAGATGAATATCAATTACTAAAATTTTAGGAGAAATATTTTCCTTATAGCTGTATTTTTTACTTTTTTTTTCGAAATGAAAGCTTTACTACTTTTTCCTATCAACAATGAGATCATCAGTCGATTTGTAATACTACAGTTATCTTTTATTCTTCTATTGAGTACGCTAACTGATGCAGTTCGATTCCATATTCATCCCGGCACAAAACGATGTTTAAAGGAGGAGATGCGAAAAAGTGTGATTTGTACCGGTGAATATGAATTATCTGATGGTCTAGGTCAACGTACAGATTTAAAAATCACTGATTCCAAAGGACACAGTGCTCTAGTTCGAGAAAATATTGATAAAGGAAAAATAGCGGTAACATCAGACGAAGATGATATCTACGATATTTGTTTCACATCTCACTCACAAGGTCATCAAATGCCGCCTAGAGAAGTTTTTATTGATCTTAAGCACGGAGTCGAGGCCAAAAATTATGATGAGGTATTATTTTTCTAAATATTTTGGTTATTAACAATAAATGAATTTGAATGAATTTAAATTTTTAGATTGCACATGTAGGCAAACTAAAACCAATGGAACTTGAATTGACGAAACTTGAGGATTTATCATCATCAATCGTTCAAGATTTTGAGCATATGCGCAGGAGGGAAGAAGAGATGAGAGACACAAATGGTAGTTATTACTTTAAATCATTAATAAGTGACATAATTAAAAAAAATAAATGCTTATCTTTATTATTTTAATCTCAGAATCTACCAACACTCGCGTTTTTTATCTGGGTTTATTTTCAATAGGATGTTTATTAGGTTTGGCTACATGGCAAATTCTTTATTTAAGACGATTTTTCAAAACAAAAAAATTGATCGATTAAGCAGCCTAAATAGAATAATAAAATATTTTAATAATTAAGCATTTCTTAGGCATATGAATGAATCTTGTAATATTTAGGCTGAAATTCAGATGAAATTTAACTGAGGAAATAATCTTTATATACAACAATGTAAATTTCCATCAATGTATTTTGATACACACCTCATAAAAATGTTAACATTTTAATGGATTTAATACAATTCGATTGGTATATGTGTACAGTCAATATAATAGCAAATTTTCTGTTAAATAATTTTTTTTTTCCATTTTACATAAGATAGATTCGATTTATACATTTATTTTATCTAGATGCTCAAATAAACATTTATTTTTTTTATCTTCTTTATCTAATATCATTAAGCCTTAGTATGCATATACGCATTGTCTATATATAATTATTTGGTTTCTTAATTGTTTTCAAACAATTATTCTTATTTTAGCAACTTATCAAGTTTCAAGAGAAACTCGATTGTCTCTATTGATCGATTAACCAACTAAGTTTTACTGAGTGCATTTGACTTTTTTTTTTCAACTATTAAAATCAATATATTGTATCTAAACTTCAAAATTGAATTATTGTTGGTAATTCTTTTGCATAAATTGATTGATTAATATTTTATGGTCGATATAATCATGATTTACTTAATAAGATTCAAATAAAATTGAAATTATATATATTTCTTCCATTGACTAATAAATATATTATGAATAAAATATATTGCTAAGAAAATAAAAAATTATGAATAATGTGATCGTATGATTTCAAAAATCATTATCATTCAAAGCTTTTGAAGAACCAATGACAGAGAAGTTTTCAAAAAAAATTTTATACTATATATATTCATCATTGAAATATTAGATTTTTTATAAAAATATTATAAATAGATATTTTGAGTGAATTCAATTAATGCGACTAGGTTGATCGAAAATGAACTTCTCAACAAGATTTTCTCAATGAATAAAATGTTTGATCAATTAGAATAAATAACTTGTCCAAATGGTTGTTTATCACGGAATAAAAATAAGTCATATTTTAAACAAAAATTAGTTTGATTGCCAATTTATGAATGCATATACTACCTGTGTGCGGACCAACCAATTTTAACAGCGTGATTAATAATTTAATCATTAGGATAGTTTTTACTTCTTATTTGAAATTTAACTTTGTTGTGAATAAATAAATTTTGAATACTTAGCTAATTGATATGTTTATGCAGTTGCTGCAATTTGATAGGAAATTATAAAATTTAATCTAACTATTAATACATAAATCCAAATAATTTAATTGGAATGGTCTTCAAAGTAAATTTAACCAGTTTTTTTGGTCCTCTATTATTGACAGGTAAATTAGATACGATTTTTCAAAATCCTGGACGTGAGATTAATAAAAGAAGTTTTGAAAAAAAATTTTATCAGGTGGAATATTGATAAATTTGATGACGCCTTTTCTTATCAGGTTATTCTCTCAAAGATTATTAGTCATTGAACCAGGTACATTATTCTATAAAAAGTGGATTGAAACGCCAGTACCGTTAACTGTTAATCTTTATGTGTTCGACATTCAAAATCCTGAGAATATTACTAAGTAAGCAATCTTTCGAAATGTTTAATTCTAATATTGCAATTTTTATTTTTTTTATGAATTATCAGTGGTCAGGTAGGTTGAATAAAAACAAAAAACAAAATAAGATATTTACAGATAAGTAAAGGCATTAAGCTTAAAAAAATAAAACTAATTCTTCAACGAATCATTAAATTTTAGTCAGCAGTTGTAAGAGAAATCGGGCCATATAGATTCAGGTAATTATTTTTTACTTTTACGAACATTTTTACAAGCATATTTTTTTTGAAAAAAAAGTCAAAAGCGAAAAAAAAAAATAATTAAATATTCAGAAGACAAAGAGACCGTGATTTATCTAGAAGAAAAAATTTATACTTTCAATCGTAATGAATCGATTGGAGATTTGAATCAACCTTTTATAATACCAAACGTGGCTCTTCTATCAACCATAAATGTATGTAATAAATATTTAAAAAATTATCCGTTATCGATTTTGCTTAGACCCTTAGTCGAACAATTCTTATCAACTGCAATGGAATATTATCAACAGCATTTATTCATTAATGTAACAATAGATCAGATTATGTTTAAAGGTATACATTTGAATTTTGCACCTCTATTGCGATCTCTTGCAAATTTTTTCGGAAATTTCGGGATAGGTAATGAAATCAGAGCATTGAGCAATGATTCATTTTATTTTTTTAAGTACATTAATCATACAATGAGTGGACCATACGAAGTATATACCGGAAAATCTGAAATTTCCAAATTGACGCAACTCAAAAAATATCATAATAAAGAAAAACTTGAGATTTGGAACGATAAAGATTGTAAAATAATAAAAGGAACAGGTGTGTAGATTAATTTATTATTCGCATTAGAAAAATTAATTATATTTTTATTCTACTCATAACTAGACGGCATTCAATTTGAACCTTTGAAAAAAGATAAGTCACAGCTTTATGTATTTGCACGCGAATTATGCCGCACAATTACATTAGAGTACAAACATGATAGTGAAGTTAGAGGAATCAGAACACTACGTTACGAACCATCGTCAAACTTATTTTTAAAAAAAAAAACACAAAATACTAAATGTGATTGTACCGAATCGTACACTTGTAAATATCCAGGTGTTATTGATTTATCGCAATGTTGGTATAAGGCACCATTGTATGGCTCATTACCCCATTTTGTAGGTGAAGAATTTTCACAAATCCGAAAATCAATTTTTGGGCTGCGACCAAATAAGTCCAAACATAAATCATTTATAGATATGGATCCGATAACTGGATCTACCCTTAGGGGAGCTAAACGAGGACAAATTAACGCCTACATTGAACGAATTTTTTCAATTAAGTAAGTTTTTATTTATTTATTTTTTGAACAAACATATGATTTATTTTACTTTTTACTATAGATCAACAAGAAAAATTAAAAATTATTTGTTTTTACCCCTTTTCTGGTATGAAGAATATGGTGAAATAGATCATATACTTGAAAAAGAGATCAAAATGAAATCCGTCTATCCATTAATGATCATAAATAATCTAAAGATATTTTTGCTATTAGTTGGTTCACTTTCCACTCTTTTTTGTACCATATTTTTTGTTTCTAGTAGAAAATCTACAAAACAGGTAAATTTATTGTTAATATACTCGAAAAAAAAATTCAATAAACAAACTAATTTTTAAAAATTTTTTTTTGATAAAATAAAATTATGTTATATAAATAGAATTTTCAAACGAAAGAACTATATCTTAACGATAATAATAAGAAATTATCAAATCTATATAATCCTATAAACGATCCTCAAAGCACTAAATCATTAATAAAAAATTTAAAATGTTTAGATACAATTTCAATAATTTCGAAAAATTCTGATGAATCACCAAATAATGCAGAATTTATACTTGTTAAACCTACAATGCAAATATGGTACAAAAAAGAGTGGAAAGTG
>BLXL01010155.1:0-24323 GCA_023170135.1 Acarapis woodi
AACTACCTCATTTGTATATGTGTTTATCAAAAATTGTGCAATTAAATAAAACGTAAAATTTAAAAACATATATTAAAAAACATATATTAAAAAACATATATTAAAAACATATATTAAAAACATAAATTATTAATTTTAATATACTTATCTTTTGCTCAAGTAAATATTCAAATTAGACTACTAATTAACTGACACATAGACATATTGAAATGATATATAAAGTGTAAATTTTAAAATTATATGTTTGAGTAATGAATTTCTTAATGAAAAAAGTCAAATAAAAGAGGCTATTTTATTAAGTAGCCGAAAGAACAGGTGGGACTAATTGACTGTGAAAAAAGTACTTTTAGTTTACACATATAATATAGAAACCGCTCTTTATTGAAAAACAAAGTGTGGGCCTTCAAGAAATTTTATATTTCTAATTGATCTGATAGTTCTAATGTTTATTTAAGCACAATTTTTAAATTTATAGATAAAAAAAATTATAAATTGATCTCGAAATGAAAACCATTCCGTATTTTTTCGTTAGATGCGAAATTCACTCGACTGTCAGATAAAAATTTTTTTGTTTTAAATTCAACATTATTTAAAAATCGATACAAATATTTAAAAATATTTTTTCGAAATTTTTTTCTTTCATTATACATTAGAGCTCTATTTAGAGTTTCATTTAATAATTTAATAAGAAAATTAAATTAAGTCAACTTACCAATTAGTCTTATATTTAATTTTTATTGCTGACAGAATTACTTGACGATAATGAGAAAACTTGGATTTGTGATAGTTTGAATAATGGACTTTGATTTTTGAAGAAAAATTTTATGACAAATTTCAATTATCAATTTTTAAAATAAAATTTTGATTAACTTTGCATTTATGAATTATAAAATTTAAAAAAGATAAAAAAATAATCACTCAAAAAAAAAAAAACAATTCAATGCTAGATCAACAAAAACATCTTAGATTTCAATGAAAGACCAAATGAACCTAGGTAAAGAAAGTCCACAAGGCATTTCTAAAAGTAGGCAGTGTTCAAAAACAAGTTTCTTTGCCATTGTTAGAAGTTAAATTTTTACCAGCCCATTTATCTGATTGGTAAATGTTTTCCACAATTTCCAGGCATTTTAAAGATTAAATTTACTAGATACACTCAAATGAATATGCCATTCAGTTTACTTTGTTTTTATATTTATTCGACTCTGAACAATTGAGCTTTGAAAATTAAATAATTTTTTGATTTCAAGAGAAGTAATCCAAGTCCTCATTTTTTTCAAAGCAAAAAATTGATAACAATCAATAAAAAAACTAAAAATTTAATCTTACAAAAATGATAAAATTTAGTCATCAGAAAGATTCAATACTTGAATAAAAATGAAATAAATAATAAAAGTTGAAATAAGCATACAATTACATTTAAACTTGTATTAATCCATTAACTTCAAAAACGAATAAAATACCAATTTATCTAACAATTAATCATAAAAAGATTTTATATTTAGACATACTTTTGACTTTAAAAAGTTTATTCCTTCTTACTTTTAATTTTGAACGGCACACTCTCAACGAAAATTAGTATATAAATCTTACTAGCACTTTCATTTTTCCTCATTAGTCAGTTGATATCAAAATTTTACAAGTATAATGTAATGATACACAAACGTGTCTATTCTTAATAATTCCTTCTTATAATTGATCAGAATCAAAAATTGATCGTTCGAAAAGCATTTCAAACAATGCGAAATTTGTTTACTTTTATCTATTGTACTACCATAAATGACTAATAATATAAATTGTTGAACTAAAGTCGACCAATAAACACATTAATTTTTTATCTTACTTATTTGAATATAACAAAAAAGATTTTAGTTACGATATTTAGATGATTTTTCTGAAAAATTTTTTGTTATCTAAAAAAAATTTTGTTTTTTTATTATTCGAATCATAGCGAGAAAAAAAAGTTGTCTAAAATTCACTATAAATAATATATCAAACTTGTGACGGAATCAAAACAAAAATTTCAAAATTGAAAAATCTAAATTTTACAAACATACATTTTATAAACAAAAATTTAATAAAATTATAATTCAATTTGAATGTTCAATTGAAATATTTACGTCGATTTAGAGACATTTAATTCAGGAAGATAATTTTTGAAATTCAGAAAAAGGTACTAAATTTCAAAAATTTTTTTGATTTGATTTAAGAACAAAATAAATGTTTATTCCAACTTTTTTTAAAAAATGCTTAGCTTTAAAATAAGACGGTATGCCAAATATTAAAATTAATATTAGATAAATTCAAAAACCATTCAAAAAAAATGAATCAGATGCGATTCTAACGAATTCTCTATGAAACGACTTCTCAATNNTTTAAAATTTACACTTTATATATCATTTCAATATGTCTATGTGTCAGTTAATTAGTAGTCTAATTTGAATATTTACTTGAGCAAAAGATAAGTATATTAAAATTAATAATTTATGTTTTTAATATATGTTTTTAATATATGTTTTTTAATATATGTTTTTTAATATATGTTTTTAAATTTTACGTTTTATTTAATTGCACAATTTTTGATAAACACATATACAAATGAGGTAGTTTTTAGCATAAAACTATCGAATTAAAAAAAACTGAAATTTTAGATAACAAATTAATGAAACAAATACAAAATGGTACACATATCACAGATCTTAATATATGATCAATTACTGCTGAAGGCAAACCATTTATTGGGTAGGTTAACCTAAACTGTAAAACACTTATAATTTCTTAAGAATTCAAATCAAAATTTAAACCACCATTTTTTTTGCATACAAAATTTTTTAAAAAATTCTGCCCTATGAAGAAAATTTGAGACTTTGCATGAGAAATTCTGAAAATTTTTTTAGAAATTTTGGTTAGATTTGAATACATTTTAATCATTTATTCAATGACAAAAATTTTAGTCCAAAATTTTAAAAATAGATTTTTTATTATCAAAGGCAATAGTTCAAATTATTGTCATTCAACATAACTTTAAAAAAAATTATGTAAGACAGTTTAATATTTGGTTTATATTGATCTGAATTTTTAAAGAATACTAGATGTTGAAGAAAGCAATGAGTTTATATATTTTTGAAATTCACTACCAAACAATTATCAAATACACTGTAATTAAACAAATTGAAAGAAAAGGCAGATACTTCAATGATCGATCAAAAGCTCTAGTTTGTATGTAGATAACTAGTTTAACTAATGATGATTCTTGATGATAGATTTCTAATAAGGAATGATGATTATAATTCAATAATTATGCCTCTGATTATATTCGTTTCAAATATACTTGTTGTTATTAATAAAGTGTTGAAGTCTACATTCTTAACTTAATATAATTTTGACCATTTTTAGATTTTTTTTTCAATTTAATATTTGTAAACTTTTATTATAATATCAAGAAAACTTTAAAGTTAAAAAGACTCATTGATACATTTTATTTTATATTCTAATATTATACATTCAAAGCAAATCCCTTCTTTTATGCATACAACAGCAAACGTAAGATTATTTTGAAAAATACTTAGCAAGTATTATTTATTAGATAGAGTGGTACTATTTATAGCAATATTATATATTAGTCATCAAACTTATTTAATTAAGAATTATTTACGTAAGTCAACAAATCATTGAGAACAATGATTGGTAATTCTGATGTTGTTGAACCTAAAAGCAACAATTGAACAAAAGCTGATCTGAAGTTATAGATTTTCATTATAAGTTTTAGCTTGTTATCGTCTCATTGATTAGTAAAAATTGGGCTTGTTTTATTGATTAGAAGAAAAAAATACATTAACAAGTAATTTAAATTGATAATTTAAAATCCAGTTACCCATTAATCATCATCAAGATTTGAAAATATTAATAATTTGAAACTATTAGCGTTTGATTTTTGAATATTTAACAACAAATTAGACGATTTTTATTTAATAAAACGTTGGTTGTGTAAATTTTCATTTTAACTTCTAAAAGGAAATAATTGGAAATTAAAAATAGTTCTCATGAAATACATCATTTGATTTTATTTTCTAAAGAAAAACACTTTTTAATCAGATGATTTAAAGGAGAAACAAATTAATAGAAATTTTTCCTTCTTAATTGATATGATTTGACGAAAAAACTGTAGCATTTTATTTTTAGCAATGTTTGGTGGTAAATATAAGCAATTTAGCAAGATCAAGGTAACTACACCATTAGTCACCATCAAAATCGAACAGTACAAGCGTGAAAATCCGACTATTTTTGCATGGGAAATACGAGATAAACTTATAGCGGAAGGTAAGATATGTAAATTTATTTATTCCATCTAAAAAAATTTATTTCTCAAAATAAATTTTTTTCTATTGATGATAATAATTTTTTTTAAACTTGAAAAGTTAAATCATGTAAATTAATTTTATAAGAAAATCATTTTCATCTAACTAATTTTCTAATTACTCTTTTTTAGTTATTAAATTTTTCATGAGTTAAACTGCATTAATTTCAAATTTTTTATTTAATTTTTTAAAATTTAAACCGTGAAAACTGATTTTGCTAATAAGCAACATCGATTTCAATCAAGAACTTAAATAAGTAGCTCATGAAACTAGTTTGATATTTATACCTAATAGGACAAATTACATTGATTATTTAATGAGCTTAAAATAAACTAATTTATTAGATTTGACAAGCTTAATTAAAATATATTTTTAATTGCCTTCTTTAATCTAGAGTACATAATCAAAAGCTCATATCGTCTAAAAAGTTAAGGATGGAATAATTTGATTTAGACCTTAATTATTTAGAAAGAAAATATACTCTTTTTCTAATTAAAAATCATCTTTTGATTTGGTTTTTCAAAAATTTTTATGTTCATCACTTCTTGTAAATTTTTTAAGACTCTACATCTTTATCAAATAAACAAATTAGAAAGCGAAAACAATTTTATAAATGAAAAATTTTTTTTATCAAGTTGAGTTGGGCAAAATTTTAAAAATAATTTTTTATGAAAATGTGTTCAAATTCAAAATGCTTTTGTAGCAAAGAATTTTTGAACCTTGAATACAATCACAGTTAAGTTTCTTGAAAAGATTGAATATATAACTCTGTTTTAAAGAAAGTGAAATTTTATTTTTTTTGTTAATATTAATTATATTTTTATCTTAATTTTATAGGTGTATGCACTAGTACAACAGTTCCATCCGTATCTTCGATTAATCGAATTATCCGTAATCGAGTTAGTTCGGGTGTAGATAATTCAAAAACCGATTCATCTCTTTATATACCATATTTGAATACTGCGAATCATTTATTACAAGAGCAAACCCAAACTAACATACCTCAACTTTGTTCAAATGGTTCACTAGGTAATTGTTAGAGATTAATTAATAAATTTGTATTAAAGAATTGAAATTTTAAATTGATTTCTTACAGGAACAAATTTTTATTTGCAATGGCTTGCTTATAAATCGGCTTTTGAATACGCTCAATCTACAAAAAGTTCTTGTAATGTAACGACAAGCCAAGATTACTCGAAAAGTAAAATTTGGTCCCCTGTTACTGAAATTGAGAAAGAAGACGAAAAGTCAACCATGAAATTAGATCTAAATAATTTAAATCACTTGACAAGTGAAAATCTAGAATTATTTTTCAATTCTCAACAGGTTGTTATACAAAATAAATTGTCTGCTAACAAAAATCTTTTTGATTTTAATTATATTCTATATTTGCAGTTAAATCCACTTTTTCAATTACATTCCCAGTTGGTCAATAATAAACAGCACGAAAATTTGTTTAATAGTTTCGATCTCAATAAACTGAACGATTTGCAGCGCAAACAAACAATAGAAAACAAAAAGTCGATTTGCGATTCGAATATCAATTTTAAATTACATAATTCATCTGCACCAATGTCTCGATTACATTATAATTTGTATAAAAGTGGTGAAGGATCATCAAAATTCAGAAGAAATCGAACTACATTTAGTCAAGGGCAGCTTGAAATTCTTGAAAAAGAATTTGAAAAAACTCAATATCCATGCATTAATGTTAGAGAAAAGTTGGCTCAAATTACCAAATTGTCTGAGGCTAGAGTACAGGCAAGTTTTTCTTCTTAAATATATATTTATTAGCTCCTATCTTTATTTTTCTAAAATAGAAAAAATACAGAGATAATTAGATAAATTTGAATTTTTCCTAAACGCATTTATTTGAAAATTATTTCAAAGATGTCAGTAGTGGTTTTCTTCGATTTTGAAATCAAATCTTACTTCAAGAATGATGTAGGTTTTAAAATATATAATATTTCATGCAAAATAAAGTTGTAATTAAGTTTCACAAAATTCAAAATTTAACAACAAAATTTACGATTCTTATAATTTGATATCTCAATTTCAAAATTAAAAATAAATAAAAATAACAATAATTTTTAGCATAATATTAATAAAATTGATACCGAAATTAAATCAAAAATTTTTAATTTGAAACTTGTTTAAGAATATTTCCCAAATGTTTTTCCCTAATAAATTTAATTTGAAATTTAGGTTTGGTTTTCAAATCGTCGAGCTCGTTGGCGAAAGACTACTTCCATAACTAAACGTGATAAGAGTAACAATGATTTATCTAAAAAAATTAAAATGAATGGATCACTGTTATCTGAAAATAAGAATGAATTAAATGAGAAGATTATAAAAAATGAAATTTCAAACTTATTAAATGGTTTGGAAGATTCGACAGATAGTCAATTAAATAATTAAAATTGTTATATGAACATAAAAAAATAATAAAATATTGGATCGAAAATTGAACAAATGATAAAAATATATATTGATGAAAAATTTTTAAAAAAATATATAAAATTATTATATAAATAATTGAAATGTCTAGCTTTGCATTTATTGTTTCATTTATACTACAACATCATATTTGAATTAGTACATTATTTTAAGAACAGTATGTATTTTTGTTTTTATATAACAAATTTTTACCAAATTAAACATCACTTGCTTCTTCATTAATGTCTTGAAAAATTTGTTTGATATAAGTTATTAATGAATATTTAGATTGGACATTAAAAAAAATTTTAGTCTTAATTTAATATTCAATTAGTATTATTTATATTTGATATAAAATCAGCATTGAACTTGAAATTAGTAATATTTATTTTTTTGTTTTTGTTTTTGTTTGTCCGTACTTTTAAAATACAGATTCACAACATTAACTCATTGAAAAAAACAGTAATGTGCGTTTTGATTTTTTTCATTTCATTTCTAAATTTAATTATCTTCATGTTGCATTTTCTAATATTGAATATAATTCAGAAGGTTTCTACATTAAATCAAAACTTATATATTAGAATTTTTTTCATATTGAGTAAATAAAAATAAAAATTGCTGCGATTCTAATATTCGAATCGAAAAAATTACAAGTTCATGATGTAAGATATAGAATTAATGTTTCGATATTCAACAGTATATGCGTTCTTTATCGACTTGATCACATTTTTGAATGAATAATTTCATTGAATTTTTTTCACTATATATTGAAACAAAAGTTTCGACAAAGCCTTCTATACAAAATAAGGAAGCAAAAAATTATCATATACAAATGATGGATCTTGAAATAACTTGTTGTCAAAGAAATTGCCCTTGAAAAATAATACCTTCACCTAATACTTTCATTGTCGTTTCTATCAATGTGTCTTTTTATCAAGCCCTTAACCTTAAATATCTTGTATATTGTCTGAAATACATTTTATGTTACAAATTCTAAATTTATCATTGATAAATTAGTAAATATTTGCTACACCTAATTATTATCGCATACATTATATAAAATTACGTTTAGCATATCAAATTTTCGATGTTTTTTAATTATATTTTCTAATTTTTATTATCATTTCGACAATCTGATTCAAGATAAATTTAATCAAAAAATTTATTAGTTCGAATGCTTAATTGAAAATTTTTTCAATTCTATTAGAAAACCTGAAAAAAATATAAAATCTCAATGTCAAACGGCACTCATAGAAATTAAAAGTATGTTTTCAATGTCAAAAACTTAGCTGGTTGCATAACTCGCGCTTAGCAAAACACAATTTCAATGCTAAAATCATTAATGAATGTCTAGACAAGGTTAAAACCGACCAACTCAAGATTTTTCGCCCGTCACTACTGTTCAGAAAGTGATTTTTTATTTTATTTAGACATTCTTGGGTGATTTTTTTTTCAACCGCCTTTATTTGTTTTCTCGATTGATATAAGTTACTTAGGAAAAAAATTAACATTGAATTTTCATTTTCTGTTAATCAGTTTTTATGAGAAATTCTCTTAATTTTTTTCGATGTTTATAATTTCGTTTGCTCGTTTGACTGTATAAATGACATATGAAAACGTTGGCTGAAATCATTATTTCAATTGGATTTACTAATATTTGATTATTAAAAAAGAAGATTTAGAATTTAGGGATGTTGAATAAAAAATATTCATCGTGTTGTCAATAAAGTAAAATTTCTAATTACATTGTATTTATAAATTATTTCTAATAAAAAATATGATACAAATTCATTTGCAGCCATCTATTTCTATAAACTCAAAACTTCAAATTATCAAAATTTTATTTTATTGTTCTTTAATTTTAATTCTTGATATCACTTCGATATTGAAAAAAAATTTACGTAGCCTTACAAAGATCATAATATAAAAATTTACATATTCATTATATAAAATAATAGTGAATAAAAAGAAATAAATTTTAATGGTAAAATTAGAAAAAAAAATTCTGGATATCTATTATTCTAACGACAGTGAAAAACTTGAGTCATTTCTGATTATTTTGAAATCATAATTAATTAAAATTCAAATTAAAATTCATCTAAATTTTTTTTTAAATCAAACATTCAGAATAAATTCTTCTTCATATCTATTAGAAAAAAAAATTTATTTTTTTTTTGTTCTATTGCTTACCAATTAATAGTTAGTACGGATTTTTACTACAACTTATTCACTAAAATTATTAAATTTTTTATTTTTATTTTTATTTTTATTTAATATTTGATGAAATATTTCATAAGAGAATTTAATTCAATTTTCTTAAAATATTTTGTTCAAAATTTTGAAGATCAGATATCTTTCAATATATCAGAAACATATAAAATTTATCGCCATTTATTAATTCACATTATTTGCACATATGTTGATTATCGACTCAATAAATTTATTTGAATTTCTATTTAGTAATGCTTAATTTTCAGAAAATTAATTGGAAAGGAACCTTAAAATTTTTCTTGATGTGATTTTAGTTCCTTTTAATTGATAATAAAATTTCGAGGCGAAATGATTTTAAAAACTTGCCTTTCTTATCAAACGCATTAGTATTTTAATTCATTTTTGCATTATTGTATTATTATTACTATCTTCAAAAATGATAAAATGCTTCTTTTTGCATTTTCTTTTCTATTCCGAATCGATTTTTTTCTAAAATTCAATTTAATTTAATTAATAAATATTTCTATACTATTCAATAATTGGATGTGATACAATCTTTTCTCATTTTAATAATGATAATAAATTTTTTCTGAACGATGGTTTTTGAAAAAACAAACTGTAAATTATGAACTAAGAAAAAAATAGTCTTTTTGTCAATTTATTTATTTACTAAGTAAGTAAGTAGATAAAATTTAGTGTGAAAAATTAAAGAGGTGCGAATTAAAACATGATTATATTTATTTATTATTATTATTATTGAAAAATAGCTTTGCGAGGATTGAAAAACTTTTGCAATTCGTAGATTTTTGTCCTAAATGATCAGTACTTTGAATAAATTTAAACTCGTTTACATTTAGTGTTTTTATAATACACGATATTTTATACCGTTGAAATCGATCTAAGTTGAGCTCTATAAATTAGGAAGTGTCAGAAATTTTCAATTACGAAATTCGATGAAATTTCAAAAACAAGGGGTAGTCTTCAAAAAAATTACTAGTGAATACGTGCATTATGACAATTTATGTTTTTTTTTTTTTTTCAATTTTATAGGCATTAATCAAGATTACTTAATAAACAATTGCAAATAAAATTTTATTTTAGTTGTTTGAGAATATTGTATTTTCTTCTATAAAAGAGGTCACTATTAGCAATATCTAGCAATAATATTGAAATTAAAATTTAGAAATGATTATTTAATAGTTTACTTCGTTTTATAAGAATGAATTATTTATTTCTTAAAGGTTGTATACTTGATGTTCAAAAGATCAGATTTCTATTAATTTTCTCTGTCTGCAAGTATTAGCTTTCCAATATTCAGCCTTTTTTTCTAATTCAAAATAATACAATTTCCAACACAATTCATTAAAATAAAACAAATAGATTGTTCAATGAAAACAATATTATTATTAAGAATCTTTACTCAACTGTTTTGATAATTTACTTTAGTTAGAAAAAAAAATTAAGAGAGATTAAAATATTCTGACTATAGTTTAATAAATGAAAAATTGTTTGTTTTTAGAGTTGAATTGAATTGATTATTAATATTGGTAATAATTAATGCATTGAGATTTCAAATCGATGGAAATTACAAATAACGATCGGAATAATGTAGGTGAGCTGATCCTAAAACAAAAAAAAAATGTCCTATTTTACTATTAAATTTGCAAAATTTTTTTTTTTATATTTAAATGTTTAAAATAGTTTCTAATACAATTAGATAATTTTCATGTTATGTTTGATGAAGATAATTAATGCTATTGATGTAACGATCAAAATTTCAAATCTTTGTATAGGAATTTTTGACATATTGAGACATTATATTCATTAGAAGCTTACTCGATTCGACTTTAAGGATCAATGATTTTTGATATTATCTGTTAAGAATCTTTTCAAATAAATATTTTATTTTATTTATTTATATATAAATATTTTTTTTTTTTTTGTTTATTAAATGGTATACGGTAAATTTTATTTAATGATATTTTTTTGATAAATTAAAACAATTAAAAAATAGCCATTTTTCTTATAATATCATAATATTTTATTTCCATGAAGTAAACGAATAAATATTATTATAAAGGCTTACTTATCAATCATTAATGATTTGTATTGATTTTCTTGATTTACAAATTTTTATGCTCTTTTTTTTATTCAATTAGAAATCGAAAAGGAATAATTTGTTTCGTTACTTTTAGAACTTTTTGTAAATTCATTTTTCTTTCTTCGAAGAGGTATGATTCGAATTTTGATAACCAGATATAGTTTAAAAAAGTAATTTTTTTAAAACAAACTCCTTAAATTAATATTGTGCATGTTAATACTATTCATTACGACCTTAATAATTGAATCAAATTATTATAGGATTTTTTTTTGAAGTCAGTAATAAATTCAGATATGATATCCCTTGTGTTTAATTGATTAGAAATTTTCCATCTTCAGAATTATTATATTATTATCATCTTTATTTAGTTCTTGATGGCTTTACAAATTATTTATTGAAATAAAATTTTATCTGTTTTTTTTTGTAATTCGAATCATTAGTGTAATAAGCAGTTTGAACGACATAAAATTTTTATTGATTTTCTGGTAAGAAAAATTATAAAAAAAATTTTTCAAAACTGAATTGAATGAACTAACTTTTAAAAATAAAAAGAAAATATTCAAAATAAAAAAATCGTATTTCTGTTCTCGGTAAAAATTAATTCAATTTCATTAAGTTTCAAAAATATCAGAAAACTTGAAATTTTTATTTTAATGAAGTTGACAAGCTTTTTTTATCGATAATTGAAGTTCATAGTGTAAAATTTCAAAATTCGTGAATGATTAATTACTTACCAAAAACTTGTGATTTGATTTATATATTAAATTTATAAAAGCATTGATTGAAAAATGAGTGGGCATGTACAAAAAGATTTCTGTGATTTACGATTGATATAAATCAACAAGTTAAATTTTTTAATAATAATTTTTTTACATAGAATTTCAAAATGAATTAATTCAGTCTCGATTCTAAATTTAAAATATATAAAATTTTAACTTGAAATTTAAATTTCTCATAATCAATACAAAAATACTGAATCAAGAACTCCACTTCCTTGAATAATTCCACCCTCATTCACACCTGAAGGTTTAGATCTCAATAAACAACCAGATTCAAAATTATTATAAACATTCTGATCATCAGCTAATATACATCCAAATATTCCCAATTCACTGATAATTTTGTCAGTCTGATAATTATTCTGTTTAATTGTTTTGTTAGAATTAAGAATGTAATTATAATTTTGTTTAGGAATTATTAAATCCATTAGAATGTAAGTTTCACGTTGTTTCGAATTTTTGATAGGTTCAAGAATTTCTTTAATTTCATTGCCATAATAATTATTACCACCACCTTCTCTGTTTTAAAATGAGAAATAAAAGATTAAATAAATAGTTAGATTTATAATTAATTGATTGAGCGATGTATTCAAACGTGAAATCGTTTTCTAACCTTTGTGGTTTCAATACAAATTTAGTTGGATCATCTAAAGCCATTTTTAATGCTTGATTACCTTTCGCATCCAAACTTAAAGGCCAAATACCAGCAAAAGTAGAATAAACTTTTTCTAACATTTCATTATTCGAGCAAAATTTTTTAAGAATATCTTTATCAGTTAATACTTGTTGAATTTTTTTAATACCAGCTAAATGATATTGGATTGTCGGGCATTTTATCGCTTTAGATAATTCAATTTTTGTTCTTAATTTGATATTAATTGGTGTGTAATCGTTCGGAGAATATGCATGTCTGAAATAAACTACACCAATTTCCATATGATTTACAAAAATTAAACGATTCTCATTTAATATTAATTCATCTTTCAATTGTTCAAAAGTTCGCCGAATTATGTTGACTTTCGGATCCAATCTTTTTAAGCTATATTCAATATTCTTTTGATCAGATAAATTAATCACATTATCTTCAACTAAGAATAATATATTCGAACATGAATTACCATAAGCTTCTAAACCAGCAAGCAGACCTTTCGCTAACTCTAAACTAGTGTTTTTATCAGGAAAATTATTTTCTACATACTTGATACCGACTTTCATTAAATTTGTCTTATGAAGTTCCGTTAGAATAGGAGTAAGGCCTGCAAAAGAAACGGAAATGGCGTTGACCTCGATTTGTAAAAGACGTTTACTTCGATCATCCAACATATAATCTGATCTAAACAAACCTAAACTTTTCTTTTGTGATAGACCGCTTCTGAGAACTTCCTCATAAATTTCATATAAATTATGTGTAAAATCGTCGATCTTTTTTAAGGAGGCAAGTGATTCAATAAGAAAATTATCATCAAAAGCAACACGATGCATAATCAAATTAATTTCTTGTTGAATATCTCTAGCTAATTCAAATTGTTTTCGTGGAAATGGTGTAGGAAATAATGTGATTGGTAGCAATTCACAAATATTATCGTTTTTAATATTTATTGATCTTTTTATTAAGCCATTACATAGAGCATTGTCTCGTGTATCCGTTTCTAAATAAGATAATTCCTTATCACTCAAATTCGTCACGCTGAAATTCATTATACGAGCAGGTAACTTCAATTGAATATGAATCTTAAATTTTTCTGTGAGTAATAAAAATGGCCAAAATAAGTTCTAACTCGAATTAAGAAGATACAAGTTAAAAACAAAAAGTGAAAAAATTTATGTTTGTAACTATTTTGAATTTGAAGAGTACGATTCATAAGAAGCAAACCTCCAATATTTTACTTTTAATGTAAAATTCTGATTCGAAAATCAACTTGTTTTTATTTATTATTAGACTAAAAGGACATGCGTACTTAGAATGCAAATAATAGATAAGAATTCTTGCTTTCGAAACTAAATGTGATTGCCAATCTTTCTGTATATGTGAATTTTAATCATCCAATTTTTTTCATTTTTAAATAAAAAAACTGAGTAATTTATTCAAGCAACTTACACAATCGAAAATTTTTTTAGCGAAAAAAAATTTTTATACATGCACTGTCTTCAACTTGCATAAAGTTTAGATAAAAGACACTAAAATTGAAAATTTATCGATCGGTTGTGTTACATCCTATAAAAAATACATTATAATTTTCATAAAAAAGAAGAGGTGTGAAATAACAATAAAAATGAAATGATTTTTTTTCTTATGAACGATTTATTTATTAATCTTTTATTTGTTTAATTAATTACACATTCTAGAAATAATTAAATAACTTAATATAATTAATGATATGGAGCCATACATTTGATTTCAAATTATTCAATGCTTAGCCATGACAGAGCTCAATTTTTCGAAATCTTCATCATTATGTATGTTCACATTCTTTTGGCCAATGCGTTCATTCAAATAATAAAATTCTGATGAACTGTTACATGGAATACTAGATTAAAGAAGTAATTTTTTTTATTAATATAATTTTATTTTTTCTAATTCTTAAAAACATACGCTTCATCCGGATGCGCGCAAGTTAAAGAAAATTGATTAAATACGGTTTGATTTCCGCAAGCAAATGTGAATTGTGAAACAGTCTGTAATAAACATTATTTAAGTTATTAATTTTTTATAATTATTGATAAATAGGATAACATTAACTTACTCGTTTTCCGTCTGGTAATTCTTGAGGTAAGCACACATGGAATAATTTGCAATCAGCTTCTACATCTATTAGAAATCAATAAAAAAAGAATTCTTTAATCCAGAATATTTAAGGTGAAATTGAAATTGCATACCTGCAAAATAACCACCTTGTTCACTACATTTGAATGATGTTACAGCAATTTTAGCATATTCTTCTACACCGTCTGGAAGTGTGTAGCTTAAAGTTTGTCTCTTTTGCTAAAATTAAACAATTAATATTAATAAAATTTAATTAGCCATGAATTGGAAAAAAATATGCAAAGTTTTATTTCTCTAAACAGTAGCAAGTTACAATTTCAAATTTAAATCTAAATAATCTTTTGTATTTTCGGTTAGATTTTTATTCGGTTCAATTTAATATGCAAAAACTATGACACAATACTTAGGGGATAAGTAATCTGTATTAATTAATTAATAGATATTATTGAATTACTAAACTTCTGTCAAACCTCATTGAAAATTTTATTTATATCTTGAATTATTATCTAAAATAAAATTGTATACGCTCAAAAACAATCAAATTTTATAAATATAATAAAATTTTTTTAAAAAATTTTAACATTTTTATATAAAATATAGGATTTCAGTAAATATTTTAATAAAGGAAAAAAAATTTTAGAAGTTGATAACATGGGCTTTTTAAAATAATTATTATATAATAATCAATATTAATTTTTATAGTAATCAGTTTATCACAAAGTGTTCTTTTCTGCGATATTCTTTAGTAATTTCAATTTGAATTCTAATTAATAAATAAAAAGTTTTTATGTAAATTATCAAGTTTCACGACTAGAAAATTCAAAAATAATAGATAACATAAGTTAAAAAAAACTGTTCAAGTAATAAAATTAGAAAAATTTTTTTTTTTGAAAAAATAAAATCATTTAAAATTTGAAACCTACTCTGATTATAGCAGAACAGAATACGATACAAATGAATGTAATAAAAACTGATAATTTTAAGTTGAACATCTTTGGAATAAAAAACACTGGTACTTAGGGTAATTTTAAAAAAAGATTAATTTCTAATATAGATACACGATTATATGAATTTCGGTCGAAATCGAAAATAAAAAGATCTTAAAGATTCAACAAATCGAAAAAAAACAGAAAAAACTTTCGTCTTTTTCATGAAATTTAATAAAAGCAGATTCACTCAAATTATCCATTTTATATGAGATTTTTTTTTTTCTTCATTTTTTTGGAAGAACAGATTATCTAATAAATCAAGAGTCGTGCTCATTTTGACCACCTTTTTAAGTTTCGATAAAATCTTTGACCGTTAATGTGTAATCTCAATTTGCATCGAATTGTATTTATTAATATTTTAAATCGTGTAATACATTTTGTAGGCGATTTTGTCAAAAACATTGATGATATATTTCAAATCCTAAGTCTCGATTTATAAATTAATAAATCAAACCTTATTTCATTAAAATAATATAACAATGCAAAACATTTCAAAGATACGTCCACCACTTGAGACTTTAAGTTGAATATTAAAAAAAAGAAGTAAGTCTAAAAAAAGTCAAAAATAAGGATGATATTTGTCTTAAATTAAAATACGAAATGAGGAAAAAGTGATAAATGACTTATAAAATTTCTTTTCGTTCATCTAATAAACTCTACATTAAACGTGGAATGCAATTTTGATGCTTTTTTAGCTGAAATTATTGTACAATTTTAGACAAGCATAAAATCTGACCAACATTTTCACTTTTAAAATTTTTTTTTAATAATCACTCGGGCATTTAAAAATAAAAATACAAAATCATAACAAATCCACCGAGCTGCAGCTTTTTGAACTTAATGTCACATATGAACTTTTGATCTAATCGAGATATTTTAGCAAAAATACTAATATAGAAGCTTGCAGTCTGCATCATTTCTAATATATCCAAGATTATATCTACAGGAAATTTTCTAAACTAATTTGATATATAAAGCAATACAGATAAAAGAATTAATTATTTATAAATTAATTCCTGCGTAGAAAAACAATAATTCACAATTTTAACAAACCTAATTTCACGAATTGATGTAAATATGATTATCAATAATAATAATAAATTGGCAATGGTCACTAATTTCTTCGAGTGTTTTTGATTTTGATTTTTTCGATTTATTTATGAAATTCCAGTCTGTGCGTAGTGTGATTGATGTTGAAATTTATATATTGATCGTTATTATAAATTCATAAAATTTTATTACCTATGATTTTCTATAAATTTGTTGCGATATTTTTTCAGTTGATTCAAATCGAAAATTTTTGAAATTAAATAAATAAATAAAAATTCGAGAAAATGATTGAAATATTTTCCAAAAGTTGCAAAATTAAAAAATTTTATCTTGTTTTTAAAATCTTGTAAGTTTGATTTTCTTTACAATTTTTTTATTTAATTAAAATAGGAAAATTCAGCATTAAATACTGATAAAACTCGATATTATATATTTAAATGATATTTATGTAAAGCGTATTTTTAAATTCATATCAAACTTGTAATGAATTGAATTTATTCTAATTACGAGAATCCAATATTTTTAAGAAATAGAAAAACGTATTCAAAACACGTTTTAATCATAATTATTCTTGATGTGATAAAATTTGAGTTTTATTGAGAATCTTTTTTTTGTTGTTTCGGAATCCTTTGTCGAATAAAATTTCATCAAAAAACCCTTTTCAATATAATGATATATAAAAAAATTAGCCGAAAAATAATCATCTAATTATGTCTGGAATTTTCTACTTTAATTAATAAGTAAAAATGTTTATTACATATTTGTTTCTCTTTAAAAAAATTAACTTCAAATTTATTATTCATGTTTCCTTTGTAAATTTTCACATTCTGAACTTATTCAAAAAGATTCTTTGTCTTGTAATTTTTAATTACCGTTTATAATTCATCTATAAAACATCCAAGTGTATTCAAAAATTAGGTCATGAGAAAAATTATTGATTTTAAAAAAATTAAAAAACAATTTTCATATATAAGGTACATGTTTTATAATAGTGGAGATAATAATCAAGAAATTTTTAAACAACAAATGCTAATAATCATTTAAAAATTTTTTTAAAACAATATTAATTATTACATAAATATAAATTAAATTTCTTGCACAAGGTTATATAAAGTAATTTGCTAAAATTTTCAATAATCCTTTCTGGCATTTTAACACATTAGATAACAATTAAGAATAAATGGTTGAAGTGTTCATCAATCGTGAAAATTAGGTAAAAAAATGAGAGGATAAAAAAATTATTATATGAAGTAAACAACGGCGATAAAAACTGTTTTTTTGTCTACTTTAGTACTTAAATCAATTTTCGAAATTTTGATAATTTAATCAAAATTTTTTATTTATCGATTTTTACATCTCGATCGCAATTATAAACTAGGAAGCATTTTTTGTTTCTTTCAACTTTATTTTTCATATCAATTTTTCAATTTTTATTTATTATTATTTCCAATGCGAGCTAAATTGTTTTGAAATAATATTAATAATCAATATGAATATCCTAAATTAGCAACACATTCTTTTAGTGTCACTGTTCAAAAAAAGTAAAATAATAAAATGTTTTATTTTTTCTTCTAAGTAGGTTTCACTTAAATAACTTAATTAACGACAGAAAGTTTGGAATATACTTTTCACGAGTTTTTTACCATGTAATTTTGATTAATTAATTAATCAATTATTGATTATCAATAGAAGGTTTGCATTTGAAAAATTGTAAAGAATTGCATAAATTAAAAGAAGTAATAGATTCATCAAAGTACAAAATGAATCTTTATCTCAATCTCTAAGATTTTGTTTTAAATATGAAATTTATTGCTTATTTCTGGTTGTAAATATGCCTGAGGCTTTTTTATGATGATTTGCAGTTAAATTTTTTGAAAAATTTTTTTTTTTTCTATTCAAAATAAAAGAAATGGAAAAGTTCAAAAAATGTTGATCCATTTCTTCTGAAACACATTACTTAATTGAAACTTGAAGTTAAAAAAATTGCTTTTCAAAAACTTTTCAATGATATTTAATCTACATAAACTCAATTATAGATTCTTTGTGTTGAAGTAAATCGTTAATCTATTAAAAAATCTATTATAAGAAATAAATATTATAAAAAGATTTATTAATCTCGAAATTTTATAAATGGTTATTTTCAGGAAAATTTTCACAATATGTATTTTTTGGAATATATTTCGAAAATTCTTAACAATAAAAAAAAAATTAGAGAAGCCATTTATCTTAAATTTTTTACAATTGATTAATAAATGATAGGGGAGTAGACTGAAAATATAATTTTTTTGTAGTCATATATTGTAAAAAAACTAGCTCGTATCAAACTAGGAAACAATCTCAATTAATTTCAAATTTATCTTTCTTGAAATTAATTAAATTGAGCGCCATTTTTTATTTCCATTTTTATTTTCAATAAAGTTTAATTTGCTTATATTGCATAGTATTCATCGATTCCTCGAGCTGAAAGTAATCAATTAAACTAGACCTTTTTTAATTAATAATCTTTAAAAGAAAATTCATACTTTATTTGATAAAATATAATCATCAAATAAATTTTTGACTAATTTATTAAAATTGGGGAAAAATTCTACTTTTTTCTAAATTTTTATCGAGGTTCTCGTTTTGAAAAGTCTAAATCGCATCAAATCATAGCAATGATTTTTACTTTACTTGTATGAGTTTAAATCTTAATTAAGTCTAAAAAATGATCAATATATTATTTTATATCCACTATACATATAAATTTTTATTATACCTCACAAAAAATTATGCAAAAAAAGGTAAAAGATTTCCGAAAAATAAGTTTCTCTAACTTATGCTTAGGATGAAAATCATTTTATTTTCATTAACTTTAAAAATATTTATATATTCTGATTTTTCCCGAATAATTTTTATCTTTAAATTTATCAATTTTCAAATTAATATTTTAATACGAAAGATTTTAAAAATATCTCACAAATTTTGTGCCTTTTTAAATCTAGATAATTTTAATTAATTTTATCGATTGTTTATTTTGTGAAATTCAATTTATCCATCTGGCATTTTAAAAAGATACAGTATATCAATTATTAAGGGGATGTCAGCTAATTAATTTAGCACTAATAGGGATGTAGTAACTAGTTTCACAACTAATATCTAAATTTACTCGAAATAAATATTAAAATTCGTTTAAACTATAAATTGAGCTTAACGTGATGAATAATAATAATTTAAAAATTTATTACATTTTATGTGTACGTATTAATATAATTGATTAGCAAAAAATAAAACAGTATTTGCATAATAAATTTCTATTAAAAGAATTTTTTTTTTAAATAATTTGAAGTATATTAGCGTTAATTTTATCAAATATTTTGATAAAAATTTATTTGTCCAATATAAAAGTTATTTTTAATTTGAAATTGATTTGGTGAAATATTTCTTGAGGAAATCCTTTCAAATTTTCTTTAATTGAATTTTTTTTTCTTCAAATACTTTAATTTGAAAAAAAAATTGTTGTCGATTTAGATTTAAAATTTTAATTAATGATTTTTCATAAAATTTTTTTTCTAACCAATTATATTCCTATTTACATAAATCCATATCATTTTTATTTATTTTAGAATTATTAGAGTAATACACACCAATTTTTTATTATGTGTTATTCATCTCGCAACATAAATGAGATGAAATTTTATCTTAAAATACACTTGAATTTAATTACATTTAAATTTTCAAATTGATGTGAATATAAAATCTCTCGATTATTAAATTATTTTTCTTTTCTTTTCTTTATAAATAAGCTCTGAAATACTGACACTCTAAATTGAAAAATTTTAGATTAATGAGATTGTTCAGGCGAATTGTTTTTAAGCATGTAAAAGTTAAAAAAAATGTGGACAAAACTACATTTATTTAAGAGATTACTAATATAGATAAAACAGAAAAAATTCAAATTTGTTGTTCACAAACTTCGCAATATCTTTTAAATAACCAAATGATTATTGATAAATCTGCTAAAAAAAATATTTTGATTATGAGATATATATTTTAGTGAAAATTTCGAACAACTAAATAAATATGCAAAGGTACTTTATATTAAATTTTCAAATGTAAACTATTTTTATTCGATTTTGTAGCTTTTCTTTTTATTTTAAAGACAGAAAAAAACGGAATTGTTTACAAATAATATGAAATTTAAAATTAATTATCTTACAATTTCTTAGAATTTTGTAGATTTGTTTATTCAAAAATTTTTAGGATGTCTTAAAAACTAATAGTCAAATTAAAAAAAAGCTATCAATTCACAATTGAAAAAAAATTTGATAACAAAAATTGATTGAAAAATTATGCAACGATTCGTTTGATGATTGTTTGTGTACTCAGCTCCATTAAATAAAGGAGTTTTAGCTTCTTACATAACAAATGTATCAAATAAATTTTAAATCTTCAATGTAAAATCAATTAAATTTTTATATCTTGTTTCGACATAATATATTTAAAATAATATATTAAAAATATTATATATATTAAGCTTTTTTTCTAATTCGTCTTAAGAGGATTAATTTAAAAAATAATTTAATAACACTATTTTTTTTAGGATAATATAAGACTTTCTTTTGAGAAGATATTTAGGAGGCAAATTTTTTCGACTTATAGTTTGATATTTTGACAACATCTATATCTTCATGCAATAATTCTTTATGCTTTCCGATTTTTTCATTCAAATAAAAGAAGTCACGGGATGATTCACAAGGAATACTAAAATGCAAAAATTTTTATTACTTTTATTGATTAATGAATTATTGTTTAATTGTAAAATTATCACCTCTCTGATTCATGAGTACATGTCAATGAAAATTGGTTAAAAACTGTCTGATTACCACAAGCGAATGTATATTGTGTGATTCCCTAAAAATAAAAATTTCATTTTATAAACTTAATACACTTAAAGAAAATATTAAAAAAGTACCTGTTTGCTATTGAATTCTTGGGGGATGCACAAATGAAATAAATTACAATTGTTGTCCACATCTTAAGATAAAGCATAAGTTTGATTTTCAGTTAATTGTTTGGAAGCAAAATTACGAACCTGCAAAATATCCGTACGATGAATTACAAGTAAATGATGTCTGAATTTTTCCGATTATTTCCTCGACTCCATCGGGTAGCAAATAAGACTGCAAAGAATAATATTGAAGAATTTTTATACTATTTAGATTAAATAAAATAATTACCTCTCTTTTGTTCTAGACCATAAGTAATAACACCAAAGAAAAATAATATTAGCTATTGCTAGTAAGTTTACATCCAAAAATAATTTTTGAAAATTACCCTAGTTAATGAAACAGCAATCGCGTAAATAGAAAAACATGAGATCATCATTGAAAATTTAAAAAACATTTTAAAAATACGACTTTTTTTTTTTGTTAAAAAAAATTTTAGAACTTTGAGAACAAATGATGTGATGTCTATAATTGAAAAATGAAAAATAGAAATAACACATATCTAATTCTGTTTTTATATTCTCAAATTTTCAGTAACAAAATATCTATCAAATTAAATCGGTCAAAATTTATAGGTGATTAATTATTTTTAAGAACATTCAAAATTAAAAGTGTTATTAAAATCTTTTTTTCTTTTTAATTAAGTATTGTACTGCAGACTTTTGTACTTAGATTTTTAATTTGAAGATAAAAATTCTTTTTTTTTTTTGAAACTTCATAATAATCAAAAAAAAATTTTATATATATTATATAAATTATCAGGAAAAATTTTCATTCAGTTGTACAAATTAATTTTTTTTAAAATAATTATCTTTTAAAATTTAAATATCATCAATTAAATAATGTGAATTCCTAGAATTTCTGGTAATTTTATTTGAAAGTTAAAAGCTTTGAAAAAAAAATTTAAATAAATATTCTCACTTCATTAAGGTTTTATTCAAAACATAGTTTGATTTAATTCGAGATATTTTCAAGATAAAAAAAAAAATTCACAAATAGGCAATTTAGAAACAATTACATTAATATAATATCATAACATTTTGAAACAAAAAGCTTATAAATTTTTACAACTCAATAAAGATGTCTCACTCGGACATGATTTAAAGATAAACACGAAAAATTTCGAAAATAGAATTCATTCAACGTTAGATATTACACTTCTAAATATTAAAGAAATATTTTCAACCAATTTCACAATTTATTAATTTTAATTTCAATTAATATCTATATTTTTATTTTATTTATAATTTTTTTATCGCAATTTATTTAAACTTTCAAGAATTTTTTTTTTTGTTGGCAAAATAATTAAAGTGCACCGAAAATATAATTAATACTTAAAAAAACGAATTAATCAAAAATGACATAAATTATCTTAAAATTTTCACATTGAAACTTGATTTTTTAATTTTAAATCAATAATTTTTCCTTACCATTAATTGAGAAAATTTATAAAATAAAATGTTTATTAAATTTTTTTTATCTTTTATTAGATATAAAATGATAGTCGATACAAAAGATTCGTTTGATCATTTGATTAAGAAAAGGAAAGTGTACGAATAAATAGTCCGATTAAATCATTTACAATAAGTGTTTAGTCAAGTGTAATGGATAATATATTCATTGAGCCTAAAAATGAATATTTAAACCGTAGAAAAAGAAGTGATTTATCTTTTGAATTTCATATTTTTAATCAAAATTTTGACCAGCCCTCTTTATTTTGATATAATAGAAATTTCAAAGCCACACGCTTGATAATGTTGTTAATTTATTAATTCACGGTGTGAAACACTTGAAATTTTTTTTTTGATTAAAACGAATTGAAAATAACAAAAGTAAATCTTAAACTTCGGAGAAATTTGAGTGAGCACCTGCAACTGTTGATTGAAGAATTCCTAATTATTGTTCTTGCTGCATAGTCTGGAGAGAATCGCGATCAAAAGTACGTGAGAAAAGATTAAATAAACTGACCATTTGAATATGTAATTAAGTTAGTATAAAAATATCAAAATTAGTAACAGTAAATTGTGACTTAATAAACTCATTTCCTTAATATTTTATTAATTAATTGAATCCATTATGACAATTGCTCCTTATTGAGCTCGAGCAGGAATTAGAGCAGCGGCCTTCTCGACATCCGCATCTTGATGAATATATTCATTTGTGCCTATTCTCTCATTTAAATAGAAAAAGTCAGGTGATGAAGCACATGGGATACTAAATATTTTGCTCGATTAATTACATTATGACAAATAATTTTAAATTACATAATACATACGCTTCCGATTCGTGTGCGCAGGTTAAAGAAAATTGGTTGAACACGGTTTGATTACCACAAGCAAATGTGTATTGGGCTAATTCCTAATTCAACAAAAAATTAACAATTTAAAAATAATTTTTAGTGAAAAATACGCAAATAATTTAACATGTGTAATTTACATTTTTGCCATCTGGAAATTCTTGATTTATGCACACATGAAACAATTGACAATTGTTATCAACATCTATTTAGAAAATCAATTTTTTTTAGTTTTATTGAAAACAAAGTAAATTTTAAATTTTATTTGAAATTACCTGCATAATATCCTGGTGCTGAAAATCGAAATTGATACATTAAAAATGGAAATAAATAAAAATTATTTTAAACTGAATAAAA
>BLXL01010156.1:0-24122 GCA_023170135.1 Acarapis woodi
GATGTAATTTATCTAGTGGTTTAGACAAAATAAGCCTATATAGCGTTAGTGGTTAAATAATTATAAAAATGATGAAAAGTTATTTAAAAACTCTTAAAACATATAAATGAATGATAATTAATATGAAAAAAAAATGCACTTCTTCATTGAATTTGTTTTTCTGAATATAAATACATCCAAGATTTAGATAGTATGAAAATCAAAAATTACAAAAAAATATTTGCATAAAATCACTTATGAATTTGGAAAAAAAATCACAAACTAATACAAAAAAAAAACAAAAAAAAAATTTATTTTTATAATTTTTAAAATTTAACACCATTCAAATTATCCTACGAAAGATAGTCCTTACTATGATATAAATCGGTTAAAATTCTATAAACATAGCTTGGTGAACAGCCTCCAATATTCGAAACAAAAACGGTTACAAGTTCAGGGGGCACATAATCAAATACAGGATTAATTACTTCGGTTCTGATTAAAATACGATCTAGTTAAAAAAAAAAAAAATAATTAATAATTTTTCGGCATCGCCATGTGTGATGAATTAAAATAAAACTAATTAAATATATGTATATATTTCAAATTCTGATATTGTATATCACACAAAAAATATTGATTTTATAAAAAAAATAGGTTATAATATATATACCATTTTTGAAAGGCAGAATTTGATGTGGCGAGGAAAATTTGTTGAAAGCGACTTGATCATGAGAGACTAAGTATTGTGGTGTCAATTTAAACATTGCTGTACAAACGATTAACTTTAATAATGAAGAGGTTCATCAACAAAGAGAAAATTAAATTGTATTAGCATTGAACTTAATTTTCATTCTCAAACGGTCACAGAACATGTCGACCATCATTTATATTATAAAATGAATATTAAAACTAAAATAATAATGAAAAAATATAAATGTTGAATAAACATACCGGTACCGAGTAATGTTTCGCTGCAAGTGCGACTGAATATGCTCCTGAAACAGCCTTTAATCTAATGATCAAAGAGTCTTATTAATTTCAATTCTAATGTTTCAATTTATCATCAAAAATTTAATATCAGTGCTAATTAACTTTTAATGTCAAAATAATTTAAACGTTATTTACCCCCCGTTGGCCATGACTGAATGAGTTCCAATCACTACTTTATTTACTCGTGACATCATTGCAAATATTGCAGAATCAGGTATCAAGGTAGTATGGATACCATGTTTTGATAATTTAGTAGCAAGGTCGTGGCCCTAAAAATTCAAATTATTACTAATATATATAATAATAATATATAAAATATAAATATAAAAAAAAGTTTTCAAAAAAACAAGCGCCATAAAATTACATTGCGATTAAGAGAATGTAAAATTGTAAAAAATAATTTACATTATTAAAAGGAGATCCTTCGGCAACTACTACTTGAAATTGTCGTTTCTTTTTAGCAGCATATATAAGAAATGATTCTACTGAGTTTGATTTACCTAATGTGAGTATAAGTTCATTGGAATAAATATGTTCGAGTGATTGAGTAGCAATCGTCTCCGCACTTGTATCTAATTCAATATTTAACTCGGCAATACCATCATTTATTGCACTACGAAATTGATCCATTTTATCATCATACCTGGAATAATCACAATCTTGTTCGTCAACATTGACCAACAGTTTTTGTAGATGCTCTTCATAGTCTAATTTAGAGAATTGTTTGCTACCTAGTGATTGTTGTTTCGCAAAAATTAGATATTCATCACGTATGATTTTGAGTAATCTTGAGGTAATATTAGCCGGTACGGTATCGGTAGGATCTGCTTTAATCAGGCGATATTTTATATCAATAACTAATTCAATTAATTCTTTCGCATTCTTCCATGACCCGTCATTAGCATTTATAACTCGATTCAAAATTAACAACACTTTTTTTGCCATCAAATATGAACCTTTCAAACTTCTAGAGTGTTAAAAATAGATAATAATTAATCATTTCAAGAATAAATTTAAAGCTTAATTATAAATCTAATTTTTGTAACTTAAATAATTTACTTAGTTTTCAGAATTCTTAATAATTGCTCTAATTCCAAAGTGATCTCTGGCGATATTGACATAGATGCCATTTTTTACAAAACTTTTAAGTCACTTGACTAATCGATTTACATCAATTTATTATTATTTTTCAAATGAGACATTAATTTTAAACACTAAAAATAATTAAATGTTTACAATTGTGCTTAGAACACCGTGCGTTAGGGGCCGTCACTAAATATAAAAAGCACCTATAATTTACAAATTATAATTAATGGATATTTGTCTATATCACAAATCAATAAAATTTTTTAAATTGAATATTTACAAGCAAATCGAAAAATCCGTTTTTAAATTTTTACATTATTTTTACAATTTCAAGATGTTATTGAAAACTAATATTGATAACATATTTTAGTATTTCATTCTGAATTCCTAAATCTTGGCTTTGAATCCTTTTTTAATTCTAATGATCAATCTAAAATAAAATAATCTGGACCTACTCATCTTGCGTAAAAAAAGATTCTCAATATTCAAAATCTATATTTCCTTTATTTGAAGGAACTTTTTAACATTTATTTTATAGCAATTGAAATTTTCCATCTGAATTATATTTTTTTAAAAAGTTAAACTTTAATGACTTATTACTATTGACGAGATTGAATGAAATTTCAATCATAATAAGTCAGATTTTAAAACAGTCTTTAGGAATAATAACTAAGGTTTTTATGAATATGTGTTTTAGAAAATTATTAAAACAGCAGATTTTTTTTTTCGCTAACAATACACATCGAACTTATACTTTTATTTCAAAGAAAATTTTGGACTTCTTTTCATTATTTAATATGTCGGAATATATTCTTTCCTTTTTTTAATATTTCAAGCTTTAGTTATTAATAATTAATTAAGTAAATAAAGTAATTAAGTTTTGAAAATCTTCTAGATATATATTTGCACATTACACGAGTATAAACAAAATCTAAATGATATTTATTATTCAACAGGTAAATAATAACATTGTTCATTAAACGACCAAATAATAGTTTTTGAGTAATAATTCAAACTGTCAAAATGTTACAAAAATTTTTTTAATCAAAATTAATCGTTTTTTACAGTAATTTGATGCTAAATCTATTATAGGGAGGTTTAATTTTGAAAATAAAATTTTAAATCGTATTTTGAATTTTTTACATTTTTTTGCAATATTTAGAATGAAAATGACTAATTTCAATCATATCTCTATGTTTGTTTCAAGAATTTTGTTAATCATTCTTTTACTTAAAGGTAAATTTTTAGAAGAAAAAAGTTTTTTTCTTTATAACAATTTTATATTTTTTTTTTAAATCAGTGGTAAGATGTGAATCTGATCAAATGAAAAATTCGGCTAAATTAAGAGCGAAACTACTTATAGAACAAAAATATGATAGACTATCTAAACCAGTGAAAAATCATACATCGAAAATTCAATTTTTTATGATGATTCATCTGTTTCAAATTGTCGATTTAGTAAGTACAAATCGTTTTATTATAAGTATTTTCTATTTGTCACCTAGTTGTATAATATACAAAATTTATTGATATTTGTTTTTGTCTTAATCCAGTCAAGTACAGGTGAACTAAAGACAAACTTACTTATTATGTCGACGTGGGATGATGAACATTTAGTTTGGAATTCATCTGAATATAATGATATTGATCAACTTAGATTTGGCCATAATGAAATATGGAAACCAGATCTTGTCATATGGTAAACATATTGAAATCAACTTAATCTAAATATCTAATATATATAGTTCTTTTTTGAAAAACTTGAATGCAATGTAATTTCTGATATATCAAAATTCTTGGTACTGTTTTTAGGAACTATGATAAAGGAGACCCATGGGGTGCATTTGACGAAAATGATTTGATTGTAGAATCAACTGGTTCAGTTAGTTGGGATGCCCTTACACATTCAATCACCTATTGTCCCCTTGATTTGTCCGAGTATCCATTTGACACACAGACTTGTTTAATCAAAATAGGACCATGGATGTATAATTCAAAAGATATAAATTTGACAAGTTCAAGTTAGCATTCTAATTTTTTTTTTAATTATTTACAGATAATTATTAAATTTTAATTTAAAGTTTTTTTATTTCTTCTTATTTTAGAAATATTTGATGGACCATTCTATACAAATGGTGAATGGATTGTAAAGAAAAAGGAAGCGATAGTTAAAAATACACTCTTTACAACGCTTGATTTAAAACTAACCTTGCAACGCCGAACCACAATTTATACTTATTTTATTATTTTACCTTATTTTCTATCAGTTCTTTTCATTCTTTCAACAATAGTTTGTCAAATGAACTCACATCAAAAACATTTTTTAGCCGGATGTTCAATTTTTATACAGCTTTTATTGATTATGTTTATCATCTCTCATATTGGTTTTTTCAGCGCCAAAGCACCCAGATCTGTAAGATGCATGAGTATCAATATATTTTTCACAGTTTGTATAATTTGCTTGTCGACTTTTCTTACAATAAAGAACGAAAGCATGAAATCAAAAAAACTACCCTCAATTATTGAAGCTTTACTCAACAATGAAATTATTGGTAAAATATTTATTATCAATTTAGAACCTACACGACTAGATAGCCATCTAATTCCATTTGTAAATGAGAATGAAAATGAAAGTGCAGATGATAATTTGGCGATCGAAATACAGACACAAGAAAATAGTGGAGACATTTTAATACTTGAAAAGGAGCTTAGTGAAGGTGAATTATTTAATTTAAAACAATGGTCCCTTCTAAGATCTCTAATTGATCGCCTAATACTTTATACTTACTTGATTATACTAATTATTTTTCACATTTAAACTTTTGTATTTCAAATCCATAATATAAAAAAAGCTGTATCATTTCTGCAAATGAATGATCTTTACAAATTTTGTGAAATTTCTAAAAAACTTAAAATTTTTTAATTACCTGTTTTTTGATTTGTGAATACTTATTATCGCACTTAATTATAAAATAAAGCGATTTATTCTCCGTCTCAAAATGATAACCATATTCAAATTTTTTGTTTAAAAAATGTATCAATATATGAAATCGTAAAACAAAATAGACCGATGTATTTATTTAAAATTTCACGCTCTTATCTACAATGATATTAGATTTCAAATTTAATTTTAAATTAGATGTTCAAAATTTTGGTATTCCTCAAATTTAGGCATTTTGCTTTCTGATACGGGCTTCCCAGTTGGCAAATTTCCCTTTATTCGGTACATATAACACATCCATTCCATTTGGAACAATTGTCCCATCATTTAATCGTTCTTGATATTCATCAACCGTCCATTTTGTGAATCCCCAATTTTTAGAAATTACTATCTTTTGACGACCTGGAAACTTGAATTTAGCTCTACGCAACGCTTCAATGACATTTTCTTTGTTTTGTTCTTTAACACGCACAGAAATTAATGGCTGATTAATATCCACACGAGCTACCGTACCTTGTGGTTTTCCATATGCACCTCTCATTCCCGTTTGCAATCTATCGGCACCAGCACACGACAACATTTTATTGATACGAATTACGTGAAACGGATGAGCACGCATTCTAACATGAAAAGCATCTTTACCACACGTCTTAACTAAATATTTATTAGCACAAATACGAGCTGCTTCCAACGCTTCAGATGATATTTGTTCGTATTCACGTGAAATCAAGTGCACACACAACGGGAACTCATCTACTCGGGCCTTTTTTTTACCTAAATCAAAAATTCTGATCTTAGGGTCAGGTACACCACGACAAAAACGTGATTTGACGTAAGGCTTATTTTTACAGTAACGGTAACTAAAGATGAAATAAAAGAGATAAAGTTTTTATATTAGTGGTTAATGAATAGAAATAAACAATGAACTAATCAAATATTTTCATTTGATTGAGTAATAAATTGTTGCGTGTACTGAACGATTTGTAAAAACTATTGAAATAAATAACAAGAACAAAAACACTTACCATCTAGCTGGTCTACGACCCATTTCTATTTATTTTAACTTGATTTAATTTACCGTTATTTGACAAAACTTCGAAATTATATAAACAAACAGACCCATAAGTATTATAAAAGCTTTAAAAAACAATTCATACTTCCCTTCTGTACAGGAATTAATATAACCTGTCTAGTTCTAAGCATGCTCAAAACAATTTATACTGACATCTAGCGCGATTAATTTCTTTCAAATTTATGCACATTTTTTAAATTTTAGTGAATAGTTTGATGCTAATTTAATAGCTTGTTATCTAAAAATATGATAAAATTGATGAATAATTATCATAAATACTTGTCTTAAACAAATATATAAATTTCTTGTTATTTACATCATATACAGTATATATTTTCAAAATGATTTATCATAAAAAATTGTAAATATTAGATTAAAAACTGATTTTCACAATTAAAAAACTCGAAAAAAAAAATCAAATAAATAAAAAGTAATTCAACGTTTTCGAGAAACTGACATTTATTCAATCTATTTAACCTGAAATTACAAATTTATTGATTCGCTTATGGCATTTACACAATTATTTCTTCGCAATTTGTACTAAGCAAAATGAATTCGATTAGCAAAACTGAGACATCAAATTAAACATTATCTGTAATTAAACCAAGCAAACGAAAATATATTATTCGAAATTGTCCTTAAATAATTATCTTTAATTTACATACTATGTTGTATGATGTATGTTCTGTTAAATACATTGTTACATGACTTATGATTTGTTTACATAATAATTAATACATAATAGATCAAAAATGATTTATAAATAATTCTTTCGAAGAGTGCTCAATTTCTTATAAATTTTTTTACAATTCATTGTTTTATAGGTGTGCAAAAAAAAGGCTATCTGAAAAATTTCATTAACAAATTTCGATCGAAAATACAATCTTTATGCATCTTTTGTGATTTTTAGATAATTATTTCAGACAATCAAGTCATAGTCGGCAAAATTATAATTATTTTATTTTAGGTTTGCTATTTACCTCACTCGAGGTGGCAACGATATGTTAAATTGAAATTGCGAATTTTTTTTTAATTTTTTCATTCTTTCTATCGATTTGTAATAAATTCATCTTGTTAATTGCGTTCATGTATATTCATTAAATTTACACGAGATTCATTACTTTTTTTGGTTTCAACAATTTATCTCTAACGTAATGGGCACCTATATCAATGGACTTTTTAGTATGTAAATTCAAATTGTTTCATGATTATTTGAATATAAATTAACATATGATATAAATAAAAATTAATATTAATAGCAGAACATTCGATGAAAATAAAAATAAAGATATTTTCCTTTTTAAAAATATCAGTTCTAGCATTATGAAATAATTCAGTAATTTTTACATGATTAATATAATTTTGAGTGAGATCAGAATAAATCACTTAGGAGTTTTGACAATAAATTTTGCACAGACTCTTTTTTTGTTTTTATTTTGTTACTCTCGAAATGACAAAAAATTAACGTTAAAACATTCAAAATTTTAAATAAGCACATAACACTAAGATCCAAAATCATAATGTCGTTTCAATTTGTAAAATTAATTAGATTACTTTAAAATCAAAGTACTTAAAAATTATTGCTCAGAGTTTTTAGTCATTCATTCGACTTCAAACTTAATCTAACCGGGGCCTTTTCAAAAAGAAAATTAACTTTCAACTATAATGTCTTAATATTTATCATTTTTCTTATTGATTGCCTCTAAAAATTAATTATTAGTTTGTGTTACAGTAAATAATATATATTGAATCGGACTTCGACTTGAATATTAAATAAAAAAAATGTTAAATTTTAAATAAAGAGTTTAAAATGAGTGTATCTCTTTGAGAAAAACAAATAATTTTTGATACCGATCTTACACACATATGAATTTAAAATTACCTACACAACATACTTTATTCAAAACACTACATCATTAAATACTTAGAAAAAATAATATAGAAACTATATACCTAATAATCTAATCTAAAATAAAACTTATTGATAATTGGGCTGAATTTTTTCTTTGATATATAAATATGCATAAATTCCTAAAAAATCAATATTTTGGTTTATATGTACAATTATATCTTTCAGGTTGAAAAGATTCGTCAATGGCAATTTGAAATATATTCTTTATGTGGTTCCATGAAAGTGACAAGGTTCACTCATTATCTAATTGAACTTACTTCATTAAGAATAATTAGGAGATCATTTTATTTGAACATATTTCTCTTTGTTGAAGAATTGATTTTTTAAAAATTCGAAATTTCTTTTCATATAAATTTAATAATTCTGTTGCACATAGGGATTCACCATTGATGGAGATTGATTAATTGGATTAAAATCGCTACAAATAAGAAAAATAAATGAAAATATATAGAAATACCAGTAATAATAATAATGATTATAATAATGTATAATCTTTTAAAAATATTGAAATAAAAAAATTTAAATAAAAATATTGAAAATTACCCGAATGGATTTGTTCCAGTTGGAACAGGATCTTGAATTTGTTGATCTGGCTGAACACCAAATTGTTGTTGTTGCATATGTTGTTGCTGTTGTTGCTTAAAAAATTGAGTATATTTATACACAAACCAAATCGATGCAGCCCATACTATAATACAACCGAAACCGAAAATTATTGAAATCGATAATCCATTCCATTTACCATTAAATGATGTGACACAGACGTTACTGAAAATGACAAAAAAAAAATTCGTGTTAATTTCTAAATGAATAGACTATATATGCTATTTATACAAATACCTAATACCCTCTTTTACTTCCTTGCAAATCGAAAGATTCTCTTTTAGATAATCAGGATTCACATAGTATTTTACATCGCTAACACCAGCTGACCAAGCAGTTGTACCAGCTGTCCAAAAAATAAATAAAATTGATGAACCAATTAAATCAAGAACAGGTATCAATGCATTTTCTTGGTATCTCTGATAGCTAACATTAAAAAAAAAAATTAAATTTGAAAAAAATGAATTCGAAAAATGATTTCACTCCTTAAACTTACGCAAGTGAATAGCCAGTTAGTGCACCTGCTGAATAGAGCAAAGAAAGAACGCCAGTTGTTACAAAAAATTGTGGTGAAGAACTAAAATCCATTGGAAATTTGTATGCAATTGCACTTAATCGCTTTTCTTCACACGATGTATTGAGCAGAATTACGGTGTTTTGGAAATCAAAGGGATATGAGACCGGATACTTAACGGTGAGAGGTTCTCGGTCATTATCACAATTCACCGTGAAAGCAGTATGTGTTGAGAAAGAAGAAGTGGTGTAGAGAGCGAATAAAGCGAGAACAAATTGTACTATTCTTATAAAGCCTTTTTTTCATTAAATAAATCAAATCATTAATATCTCGATAAAAAAAATTCAATTAAAAAAATTCATTTATTGATTCGCACCTTTCGGCTCCTTTATAACTTGCTCCTTAAAAACTTCCATTTTGTGTTTTTTTTTTTCTAATAGTTATTATGGATAATTGATGAATATTTAGATCAAATTTATATTTTCTTCGTCTAACTTAAAAACTTAAGATTAAATTGTAATCATTTTTCTTTCCTTGTAATTATTTATCAATCTCAAGTTTAATTCATCTAATTAAAAAAAATAAAAAATTTAATTTTACATTATTTATATTGAAATTTTTTATTTCTAAAAAAAATTTACAGAAGAAAAAAAAAAGTCGAGCAAATTTAAATGTTTTTGAATCTTTTTTAAAGATTAATAAATAAGATGGTGGCCGCAAAGTATCAAAAATTTGAAAAAGCCTGACCGCGCTTTTTCATCACTTTGAAAGTAGTTTAGCAACTTATCTTTAGTAGCGTTTATGAATTATTTATGCTATAAAGTAACAAATAGAAATATTTATTTATCTCTCATACTATGAATTGGCCAAAGTTTGGTTCTACAAACAACAAAAAATTTCACTTTTTAAATACAACAGTAATTCTCAAAATTTATAATTTTTTTAAGAACATTCCATTTTCGATGCACATTTGAATTTTGAAAAAATTTTAAAATTAGTAAAAATACACATAGTTCACTTTTTACCTGTCCAAAATTCTTTTCCAACGCTTAAATTCTTGAAAATGATAAATTTATATATTAGAAAAATTTATAGATAAAGCTAGAATTAAATGTTCTAAAATTAATTAGGTTTTTTGTGTTTATTAGAATTGTTTCAATACGCCTCTATATGACTTGATTTCAAGCACTATTCAATTGTGTTACCTTTACTTCTAACCGAATAGATGCATAGCATATACACACAGACTTTACATAATATTTGGTATGCGTTCACGCTATATGAACGATCACATATAGTTACGATTTGTATAAGAATAGTAAGAAGCTATAATTTTTTGTCCAATTATTTTGCGGAAACGAAGAAACCATATATAGCATAGTGTTTGTAACATTTTGATTTTGTCGAACTAGTGCAATCGCACTCAATCTTCATGGTACAAGAGAAAAAGGTTTCATTTTTTTTACTACCTCATTTAGTGGCCACATAGACTTGTTAACACTGATTCCCCCTAAAAAAAATTTATTTTCTAAACGTTTCGGTTCATAAAAATTTTTAAAAAATTTATTTACAAATTCGAAATTTAAATTGCCTAAATAATTGCATTATTTTATACAAATTTCTATTAATAAATCATGGATTTTAAAAATTAAAAAATTCAATAAATCGAAAAAAAAAAGAATATAAAAAATTTAGAACCAAGACTCATACTTGATTTTACGATATTTTTTCATATTAATTAAGACTGCATTTGCAATCATTTCAGCGGTTCTAGTTTGACCATAATAATCAACAAATTCACCATCTGGATTTATTAGATAAATAATGATAGTATGATCAACGATATAATCTTTATCTTTTGATTTTGGCCCAGGCGAATAATAGACTCGATATTTTTTACACATTGCTTTCACTTGCTCTTGGGTACCTGTTAAACCAATAATATCTGGACTGAATTCTTCACAATATTTTTTCACTACTTCAGGCGTATCACGTTCTGGATCAACACTTATAAACAATGGAACAATTTCCTCTTTTTTACAAACTTTTTTCAATCTATTATAAATTTCGACCATTTTTTCCATTTCCTCTGGACATACATCTGGAACAAATAAAATAATATGTTTTGATTTCACGAATATTGTGTTATTAAATTCTTACCTGGACAATGTGAGAAACCAAAATAAATAAGACACCATTTGCCTAAGAAATCTTTGCTTGATACTGGTTTATTATTCACATCTACCAACTCAAAACTACCACCAATTGCAGCTTTGCCTAATGATCTGATTCGTTCTTTTTCCCATTCATTCTTTTTTATACTTTTTAGATAATAGATTACTCCAAAATAGATAACTGCAACGATTGATGATATACCTAAAGTTCTCCAAGTAAAGAGAAATTGTTTTTGACTTTTGGAAGTTGGGCTTGATGTCGGCTTATTTTTTTCAGATTCTGATGATTTATTGTGTTTAGTCAGTTTTTCGGATTGATCCGATTTGGAATTTTGATCAATTTTACTCATTGGTTCATTTGATTTATCAGATTCAACCGATCGAATTATTGCTGATTTTTAAAAGATCAAATTAGCACAGTGATTATTTGTTCTTGAATTTACTTACTCTGATTTAATCTGGAAAATTTATTCAAAAAACGATCATTTTTTCTTGTTGAAAATGCTCTAAAAAAAACTAAAAGTTTCATATTTAAATTCAAAAAATAATTTATAAATACTTTTGAAAATATCTTCAAAGGAACATTCAAGATGTTAACTAAAGATCTGATAAATGAATATAATATAAAACGTCTTAATTATATAATGCAAAGGTTACATTGTAAATAATTATACCTAAATGATTAAAACAAATAAAGCTTGGTTTTAAAATTTGATTAGATCTCATTGAATCATTGAAGATTAATTTCAACATTTTTGCGCACCGTTAAAATGAATTGATCGTGTTTTAGAAAAATAATTCTTTTTTAATTGTTGAATGATCAAAATTTGAAAAACGATTATAGTTAATTTTAATTTACCAGATTTGATTTGTAGAATTTTATTATTTTGCTATCCTAAGCGGCCGAAAAAAAGTTGAATTTGTAATGCACATTAGATGTAAAATTTTAATGCACGCGTAAAGTTAGCCTAATTGAGAGCGCTCTTTTCGAAAAAAAAATTACTCTGATCAAAAATTATTTCAGATATTCTACAAGAATATATATATTTAATTATATTATTTGCTTTTTGGATGGTAAAAAATAATTTTTTTTCCTTTTTTTTCATCATATTTAAAAAATTAAAGGTTGTTGTTTTGTACCGGTTCAATTAATTTTCCAAAAAATTTGTTCAAAATATTGTTTAATCAATTAGAAAGAAACAAATTATTTATAAATAATTTACTAATTTAAAAAAAGGTAATAATAGTATTTGCATACAGCTTTTTAAAGCAAAAAAAAACGACATCAATTAATTAAGCAATCTCGATAATTCAAATCATAAAGAAAAAAATCCAATCTTTTTTATTTTCCTAAATTTCTTTTCATTATTGAAATAAATCAATTTAAATTCACTGATTATTTCAATTATATAATAAACAAATTTCTCGATAAAATTTCCATTTCAATTCAATTGAGATTACACCCGAAAAAATTCAAATAAAGATATTAATTATTTATTCATTTTAGATCAAAATAAACAATTCGTTGGTGTTAAAAAAAATAAACATAATTTAATTAATCATCAATTGGATGACTAAATATAACAAAATTTAAAAATAAATTTTTTATATACATTGATCAAAAGGACATCATTACGCAAAATGGATGGAATCGTATTGTTGGAACTAAAAAATTGGTCTAATAGTGTTTTTTTTTTGAACATAATAATTATTTCGAATCAAAATACTAATGGTCTACAAAAGAAATTTCATACAAATGGGTCACAGAAAACTCAATAATTAAAATACGAAAAATTGGTAAAAAATTAATTAAAAATTTAATTGTCTTTTTTGTTTTTGTTCGATTGCATCGATAATAGGTTGTCTTTTTGCAGCATACCTCTGATTTAATTCTTCAATTTCATTTTCCATTTCTTGATCTAAAGTAAACATTTTATTTTTTAATTGATCGAGAGTCATACTTCTTAGAAACTCAAAATCACCGTCTAATATAAGCGATCTAACGGGATTCTGTCGAACATTTGCCTGCTGGGTTTGTTTTTGATTTTGATATTGTGTTTCGTCTATATCATTCGATTCATTAAATTGGACATTTGCAGTTTTTATCGCTAAACTATCAGCGCTTACTTCCGTGATGTTTCCAAAATTTACATCGTTTGTTGTGTTTTTATTGCCAGTATTATAATTATTCTTACGTTTCTTGTCAAAATGTTGCATAAAAGAAGGTCTAAGTGTTTTCTCACTATTTTCATCATCTGTTTCATGATTTATAATCAAAGTACCTAAGTCAGATTCAACATCTGAAATAATTGTAGAATTCGCATTTTCTAATTTGCTTTCTTTACTATCACTTTCTATTTTTTTGTTTTCACTCGACTTCAATATTGGTACTGTTTTACTACCTGACTCATTATTAAGTTTATTTAATTCGCGCTCAGCAGTCGTACTAGTGGAAGGTATCATTGTACTTGAGTTCTCTTCCTTTATTACTCCATTAGCGTTATTATTGCTATCATTGTGCTGATCTTGGCTCTCGGCCACCATATTTGCCTCTTGAATCATTTTAATTATAAGTTCTTTTGACCGAGCTTTCTTTTTTATAAATTCATGATTTAATAGTTCAGAAGCAGGTGCACGATGCTCTGGATTTTTGACCAAACATTTCGACACAAAATCTATCAATTCTGGACTCCATTTACTAGGTTCTCGAAATGTTGGCGGTGGTTTTGTTGGTATCATAAAAATTGCTCTCATTGGATGAATATCATTGTAAGGAGTTTTACCTTCAGCCATTTCCAAAATGCTAATTCTAAAATTGGATTAGATGAAAGAAAAAAACAATATTGTTCAAGCAATGAAGCTATAATGAAATTAAACTGAATAAAAATTCCAAATTACTAAATGCCTTTTCATCATGCGAATTTTCATCGACTTAATGATTAAATAGACCAGAAAGATAGCAACGACAAAAAAATTACCCTATAACAGAGAAGAGAATTAAATTTTAATATTTATTTATATAATATATATTATAAATTTTATTAAAACTTCAATGAAAAAATCAATTTAAGACTAAAATAAAGATGAATCAAATTTTTAGTCACCTAAACTCCAAATATCTGCTAGACAATCGTAACCGATTTCCTGTATCACTTCAGGTGCCATCCCTTATTAGATTAAAAAGCAAATAAACAGTAATTATATTCTCAAATTCATTTCAGATTCACCTACAAAATGGTGTGCCGATAATCGTATTACGTTTAGCCATTGTATCAGTCAGTTGACCTGCAACACCAAAATCAGCCAGTTTAGCAACTCCTTCATTATTTAATAATATATTAGCACACTAAATCAAGCAGAAAAAAAAAATACAATTCCTTGTTCGAAATGAATAATTACAAAAATCAGATATACCTTACTAAGCAAAGAAAAAAAGTATTTAATTTAATTTAGAAATCGATAAAAAATTATAATCAAAACACGTACGTATCACGATGAATTTTACGTCTAGCATGTAGATATTCAAGGCCCATAAGTGTGTCTCGAAGTATAGTTGCTATCTCTTCTTCACTTAAAACTTTTTTGCGTAATTTCATAATATCTGATACACTACCTCCACCTTATTTAAGATAAAACTTAAATTATTCTTCAATAATTCAGGCTAATTTTTTTTTTTACTTTGAATAAATCATTCATGATTATAATCTTGAATGTTGTTGAATTGTTTTTCAATTTCCAACCTTACCACAATATTCTATTATAATCCATAAATCACTGCCTTTAAAATAACTTCCGTAATATCGGACAACGTACGGCGAATCACATTGTTGCATGATAGATATTTCTTTTATTATTTCACCTTTTTGATAAAAATTAGATATTAATTAACTTTTTTATAAATCAATTCAGGATGACATACCTAATTCACTTTCTACAGGCACTTGTTTGATAGCTAACACTTGACCAGATTCCTTATGCAACGCTTTGTAAACTGATCCATAAGAACCCTCGCCTATTTTAGAAATAAAGAAAAAATAATTCAAAGTGTCACACCATAGGATGTTTGCAATTATTTGAAGGAAAATTATTAATTTGTACAAATGAAGCTTTATTAACTCAGACTTACCTAATTTACAAATAATATCAAATACTTCTTCTGGAGGTCTAGTTAATGAGTCTTCGCTTAATTTCTGTAGACCTGTCATTTTTATTTCCCTTTTTTTTTATTATTTAAATTAATCCTTTAACACTATTTTGTATCATTTGATTTCGAAAAATTATTATAACACAAAAAATTAACCAATTTATTTATTCTTTTTTTTAGTACGATATTTAATGTGAATATAAAATTTTTTTTAACATTTGATGCTTCAAGAAAATTTGAAGACTTTATTTTTACCAATTAAAACTTGCAATCTTAAGCAGAATGATCCATAGAAAAAGAATAACAGAATACTCAGCGCCACGAACCAACTAGTTCAAAAACAGAATTCTAATGCGAATCAAATAGTAAACTGATCACCTAGGTGATAAATTACATATATTTTTATAGCGTCGACACCTAGTGACGTTAAAGACTAAAAAATTGAAAAAAAAAAAAAAAAATTACGAAACAATAGCATGATTATAATTCGAGATAAAAAGGAATTGTCATCATGATGATTTTTTTAATTTTTTTATTTTTCGAATATCTATTTGTTAATTTTTAGGACATTTTTTAATTTCGTATAAAAACTTTAGATAGCTTGCTTCAAAAAAAATCACAGTAAAAGAAAAAAAAACTATATCAAGGTCGAACAGGAAGTCGATAAATAGATATTTGATTATTCTAAAATTCATTGATAGACTTGAACTATGTGACTAAAAATAAAATTCTAACTTAATTTAAATCAAATGATTTGTCTTTTTAAAGCTGGAATTAACATTTTAAAAAAAATTATATAGAATTTTTCGAATTGAAAAAAGAAAATTTTTATTTACCTGTTGATTTTTCAAACTTAAGTTTTTATTTGTTTTTAATCAGTATTTACCAATAATCTTCGACCTAAATAAAACAAAAAACTATACATCTAATTTTTTTTGCATTTAAATTTATTTCGCAAAAAAGATTTTATAGGAAAAATTCTTCAAATCTGAATTAAAAATTATGATTCAACTTTAAAAAAAAATTAAAAAAACTTTAATTATACGTCTTGTTCAAAATTTTTTTCTTTTTTTATGAACAAAAAAAAAATTTCTTGGTAAATTTTTCGGTTTTTCTTAGAATCGATAAAAATTTACTAAAATGTACTCTTTTTTTTAAATAGTTTATTTACTAGAATATTTATTACAAACAGTGAATCTTGAATAGTTTCAAAATTACTTATTAATTACTATATTCATAAGCACATTAAAAATAAAAATTTTAAGCGAAAAATTATTTTAAGAATAAATTGATAGAAAATTAAACTTTAAGTTTCACATGCGGGATAGTTAGAGTTTCAGTTTTAGTTTTTGAAATTAATGTAATTTTGAATTTGAGAAAAAAATTTTCATTCAAAATTTAAAAAAGATTTCCAAAATAAAATTACAGTAACGTCATACAAAATTTTTTAAGAAAATTTTTTAATAGTTCAATTGATTTTCAATTGAGGATCACTTATTTTTTACACTTATTTTTAAAAGAATATTATTTCAGTTTTTTTTTTATTTATTAAAATAAAATATTCGAACCATTGTCATTTAGTCAAGTTTAGAAAGAATTTACTAGATTTTGGAAGGGCATAATTCTTCAATGAGCGGCAAATTGATAAAAAATTATAATTTATTTATTAATTTTCAACCTCAAGAAAATTAAATTTTTATCGAATTTTTTCATAAAAAATCTCTTTTCTGATTGCATTTTTTCTAGTCGTAATTTTCTGTAATAATCAAATCAAGTTCATTTAACGGTATTTAGATAAATGAAAGGAAAATTAGATATTTTGTGAAATTTCGCCTTGAAAATATTATATTTCGAGATCTTCAATATTTTTTATCTATATTTTTTTTACATTAAATTTTCGATTATAAATAGGCTAATCAATCATTTAAATAAAGAAAATTTTGAAATTTTTTTCTTTTACTTATGCTACTGAATTTAAATTCAAAATAAAGAAAAAAAATTTTTGATAAAGATTTTCGAATAGAATTCTGAATAATGTTTCCCAATGCATATTGTTCGCCAATTCACTATTCAATAAATTATTTATGTTTATGACAATTTTTATTTGATTTTACGAAACTTGTGATTGTTCAATTTATTTAAAAATCTCAAGACGATTTTAGATGGCTAGAAAAAACTGTTGAAATTTTTCATTGAATAAATTCAAAATGTTTTGATGAATCTTATTGTATTCGCTAAATCAATTTAATCAGTGAATTGAATAGTTGCTCAGTGTATGTAAAGGTAGATTTTTCAAAATTAGCTATCAATTTTTTATAAAAAGTAAAACATTTATTGTTTAAGAATGATTTGAGAAAAAATAAGTTGAAAATTCAAACGGGCGGTTATTTTATTTTTTTTTCTAATAATTCGAACATTCGGAACTGTTTTTTTTTTTGTTTCGAGAAGAGGAAATGAAGGCACATTTTGTGTAAACTTTAAAATTTGGTTCTACGGTTAAAACACTAGATAGTAGGGCTGTTTCAATGTATGTCGTATGCACACTCAATGTGTAACTAGTTTCCCCCATAAAACTCTCAAAATCAGAATGAAATTAAGGTCACGGCCGCAAGATAGCCCCGAGTCGCTAGAATCGATTTTGTTTCAAAAAAGATTTATATTTAAGTTTTAGTCCATTTTTTGCGTAAATATTTCTTCTATTTTAACCTACATGTGATTTGGGATAGAGAAAACTATTTTGAAGTTGAGATTTTGTGTTAGAAAAGAAAAACTACCTACAACAAATTAAGAAATTTTGCAAAATATTAGAAATCGCAAGTTTGCAAAAAAAACTTCGCATTATAAATAAAATGAATTTTTTTTTTCACTAGCTGGTCATTGCACTTATTGGGGGCGTAGGTAGGATTCGATTTTTTTTGTACACACATACCATTTGTACATGACTCAATTCAAATACCAGTAGACTTTTTTTTTCAAACTATATGCTCACTTTCGATTTTTGTCGGTGGCAATTTTTATTTATTTTTATTGTATTAAGTTTATAAAACAAGAATCAAATGATGGAGCTATTTAATGATGAACAGTATTTAAATGTTTTGTTTTATCTTTTTTTATTTGACAAAATCTGTATTTTAAAAACTGTTCCCAAATTGCCTCACACTGTGAGCATTCAATTATTATTAGCTTTAATCATTAATGAAATCAGGCACTAGTTACATTCTCTGCAAAATAAATTTATATAAGATTTAAATAGAATAATACTTTCACTTAAGTCGTTTTCTAATAGTTTTCTTCGAAAAAATTTTCGAAAAAAAAAACTATTTTTAGAAATTTAAGTTCACATTTTTTTTATCATCAGTGATATTTTAGAAAACTAACCTAATTTAACATTACCCAAACTAAATTTTTTAAAAATATCTCGCAAAAAAAAAAGAAAATAAATTCTAAAAAAAAATTTTTAAAAACCACGAAATTCGACAGAGCCGTGAAAAGATAAAATATTTTTGTTTTAGCAGAAATTTTTTTTGGCGGTTTCCTTCTTCCGTTTCTATGTGCGATGAGTAATAATTTGTTCTAGAAGTATTTGTCTTGGTAAATTTTGAGAAAACAAGAAATGAACAAACAATAAAGATAAAAAAACGGAAACAACAACACGTGGTCACCATGGCAAAAGTTTATTAAATAATTCAAAATTGGCTCCTATAATAAAGAATAAGTAATAAGCCTTAATATAGAAATTTATTTAGGTTCGACTACTTATTAATCAAAAATATTTCTACAACATTGCTCATCAAAGTTATAAATAGTGTATTAAAGTGGTAAGTAAAGGGCTATTTAGTGAAACTTTTAATTATACATTATTTAATTTTTTGTCGTTAATAGGTATTATTTAATATGATATAAACTAAAGAAAACAAAAAAATATTTCGAACATATAATTTATTACTCGAATCAATAATTAGAGTAATCGAATCAATTCAATTTAAAACATGATGATTATTATTATCAATTGCCATCAAATTAGAATTTAATTATTGTTTTTTCAAATTTTCATCCATTAGTGCTAGCCTAATTTAAGCAATTCAATTAAAACATTATCGTTATTGTCATTATTATTATTATTATTATCACTACTATTTTTATCATTATTATTATGTCAAAGAGATTTTGAAAATGAAACTATACAATTTAGTTTGATCATGATCTAATGCTCACAATAGAAATTTTATCAAGTCAAGTTTCAAAGAACTGAGATTTTTAATTATATAAAATGAGAAACATCATTTGACTAAATTCATATAATATCTGGATTGAAATCAGAATACTAACAATTTTAAAATTTTATTAAATTCTGAACTTTATTTAGATATTAAGTTGTACGATTAAAGAATTTAAATGTTTTCTCGGCCTATTATACGTGTTTATAATTTCATTTCCAAAAAAATACTCATAGAAAAAAGAAATTTATTAAAAAAACTAAAATTTTGTGATTTTTTCAGTGAATATATACTGAATATTGAATGAAATTCTCATCAAAAAAATTTGAAAACTTTATTCACTTAATATTATTTAATGATGTGTGAATTTTTTTCTTTAACTCTGTTCTTTTAAGTGTCGTAAAAAAAATCTTTTACTAAAATAGATGAGATCATCATTTAGCTAAAACTAAGAAATTTTTTATTGATTGCTTGAAAAAAAAAATAAAGAATTTTTCTTGAAATGCTCTCAAATTTTCATTTTTATTTAAATAAATCAAATTATATCTAAATTTCTTTTATTTATATATGTGTTTTTCGATATTATCGACTGAAACAGACTAGATTCTAAATTTTTATGGTAATTTATCTGACACTTGGTTTATTTGTTACTCATTAGATCTAATTGATGAGCATCAATTACCTGAATTCTGTAAACATGTAAAATAAAAATAAAAATATAAAAAATAGTTTATAAACATATTATGATTTACATTCAAGTTGATATTTGTATTTTAAAATTTAAATATATTTCCTTAAAATTACTATTTTCTATTTTATCGTACATTTCAAGTTTTTTTTTATCTACGAAATTTTATCTCAAAACAAATATTTGACAAAAGTATTTGCAGTTAACCATTCGTCTTTTGTCTTTGAAAATTTTTGTTGGTAAAAAAATTTTACTATAAATACGTGAATAAAAATAAATATTTCATAATTCGTTGTTTCACGTTTAGTTTCGTCATTTATTTTGCAAAATAAAATTCAAAGTAACTAAATCGAATTTTTCGTAATAATATAAGGTTCATGAATATTAAAGTAAAAATTCTCTGTAGAAAAGTAAAAAGAACTTTGTTCACAATATGCGGGTGCTCAATAATCAGAAAGCGTATACTGAACACATTACAGATGAAAGAAACTCAATTAAAAAATTTTCTTTATCATTAAGATCATTAAAAATAAGTGATACTGAATACAAAATACAAAAATTCTTCACAAATTCAATTGAGTTACATCAAAATATTTACAGATATATGTTAGGCTTTCAATGTTTTTCTTGATAAAATCAACCACTTATCGTTAGATTCAAAATTTTAAATTCAAAATATACGACAGATATTTAAGATAAAAATATTTCGAAAATTCAAAAAAATTTTAACTAAAGAGATAATTATAAATTTTAAAATAAATGTGAAAAAAATTATTAGATTTTAAAAATTAGCTGCTTACTGGCAATCGATAAAATCTGGATTGAAAACGAAATTTCGTTGATTAGCTAATAAAATCGGTGAAATTCCACACACCTTGAGTAAAAAAATGATTTTATTGAAACATTGAATTTACATGAGCAATAATATCGAAAATTCAATTTTCCCTACCACATTTATTGTATAGAGATAAATTGAAATAATTGAAACTTAACAATATTTGATGCTTATGTTATACTATTCAAAAGAATAATTTAAAGTCATACATAATAAAACCTCATATTTCTATCTGAGTGGTTTATTTTATAAGTTACAAAAATTTTTAGCATTTTTTTAATTATTGAAAAAATCTATTTCAAAATAAGTAAAAATGATATTTTTGTAATTTTAGAATTAAAAAATAGAATTTCTATTGATTAATTTGAGCGGTGATTTTTGGCTAAAAAATATATATTAAGAAACATGCATTTTTTTTTGCTTTCATTTCGCCATCCTAGAGCGACATTATTAAATCTTTATTTTATATTTTATCTAAATTTTTTAAATTTATTAAGACTCGTTTAGCAAGAAAATTATTGTGTTAATACAAAAATTTTTGTGTTTCAAAAAATTTTCATTAATCCCTAGTTTATACAATTAAAATAGGTTGGATTTGACTATGATGGTTTATATATAAAGAACGATGTTTAGTGCAAGATTGCTCTTTTTTGGAATAAATGTACTAGATAATAATTGTTAGTGGTGTAATACTTTTTGCAAAGAAATTTTTAGTGAGAATATTTTTCCAAATCTAATATTCAAAATTTTGAAATTAACATTTATTTCTAGTGATAGCATTTATGCCTAATAATTACAAATATTTGAATTTAGAACTTTATATTATTTTAGTTCATAAATTTAAGAGCAGAGATATATCGCACCGATTAATTTTCATGAGCAATTTAAAATTTTTCTTTTTTATTTTTTTTAACTTTCTAAACGTGAAATCTATTTCATATTTTTATATTTTATTGAAACCACCTGTTAAGATGTTTGATGTTTATTTAAAAATTGAAAATAAGTAATTAAATTTTTTTATTTTTTAGAAAAACATGTCTTTTGTTACTATGTTTCAATACAAAACTTAAATTAAATTAAAATGAAATTTGATTTTATTGGTTTTAAATTTTAGGTAATCTAATTTTAAATTTTCCTAGTAATTACTGTCAAAAATTAACCATTTTTCAAATTGATAAGATTTGTAAAATTTAAAAGCATTTCAAATATTAATATAAATCATAATTACTCTAAGCGCGCAAAAGATACAACTTGTAGCGATAACCAAAGTTTGTATTATTTTTTTTTCTTTCTCCATTCGCTACATCTCTAAAGTGTTTGAAATATTGTTTTTAATTATAAAAAAAAATATGTGTTTAATCTTAGATTAACTGAACGAAAAAGATCAGCAGATAAATTGATATAAATGGAAATTCTTCTAATAAATTTAATTTTAAAATATATTGTCGATTAAATTTTCAAATGTTTAAATAAAGCATAATTTAAGTTTTGAAATAGACAAAAAAGCAATGTAATTTTTGTAACAAGATTTTTCATGTCTTAATTTCGTGTGTAGTTGATGGCATTTAAACAAAAAATTTCGTCCGCAAAACCTGAGGTTCAAAATTTACTTATTTTCTTGGCAAACAAAAGTTTTTGTAAAAAAACTTCAGAAAGCTTTGAAAAAATTAACTAAATTTTCGCACAGCATGTTTCAAATTCGAAAAATTTTTTAAATCTCAATAATTTAAACATAATATTTTCGTAAAATTGTCCCTGAATTTCACATGAACTCATTTTAGATTTGAATCTTTTTATTTGCCCATTGTAGATGCGCATGATCGATTAATAAAGAAATTTTCGAATCTTCATGTCAAATTTTTCTCACAATTCAAAAATGTGAACGAAACTTGCGACAAGAATCAGATAACTGAAAACTCAATTTTCTATTTTCAAAAACTATTTGTATTTGATTCTTTTCAAAGCTTTTTTCGTAGAAAAGCACATGTTCGATAATAACAGAGGAAAAATAAAAATTTGAAATTCTAGGTTTTTTTTTCTATGCATTTACAATTTAAAAAAATATTTGAAAAAATTAATTCAAAATATAAATATTTTCACTTCAAAATGATCGATTTGATTGAGGTTTCAAATGAAAAATAAACTTTTTTTTTTAAACATTTTTTTTTAATATTTAAAGTGTTTGCAATACTTTTTATTGAACAGAAATATAATTTCAATTATTATTTTAAAAATAATAAATGTGTAAAAAATTTAGAAAAATTATTTAAAAATCTTTGTAGTTTAATTAATTTTTAAATAATTTCTGTTTTCAATGGAAAAAGTTTAAAGTATCTTCACATAAGACTAACTAAAGAAAACACCATAATTTTACTAATCAATTATCTTACGATAAATTCTTAAAGAAAAAGATGCAAAATTTTTTATATAAACCACATAAAATTTTTAAAAAAAATAAATTTTTCAGGAATATGCAAAAAAGTTATAAATTTTTTGTTATTGCGCATGATTTTATTTCCAAAGTTTACTTACCTGATCGAAAGCTACTCATTCAAAGATGTAAACACTAAAACACATGTGCTCACCTCGATTGCGTTTACTTTTTTTTAATTTGATATAATTTTGAAATAAATTTTGTGGTTCAAATTTTGTAATGAAATATTAGAATTTTATCAAACAATTCTTCAAGTGCCTAATTTATAAATCAATTACTTTTCAAAAATCTAATGTGATTGAAGCTATGTGAAATCGTGAATTTTCAAGATTACCATTTTCAGTATTTTTTCAAGAAGCCAATTATTTTTATAAGAACTAATCGCTTTTCGTTTATCTCAAAAATCAGTATCTAATTTTTTTTTTTTTTTTTGATTAAATTATACATACTTATCGCTTATAAAGAAAGGTTTGATTCATTTATTTATTTATTTGATTTTTATTGAATACTCTGATCATTTGAAGTTTACC
>BLXL01010157.1:0-27497 GCA_023170135.1 Acarapis woodi
AAGAAGATGTGCTCAAGGCGACTGATGGTTTAGGTGTAAATATGATATTAAATTCTTTGGCTGAAGAAAAATTAAGATCATCAATTAATTGTTTGAGTGAACATGGTAGATTTATCGAAATAGGTATGATCTAAAAATTGGTATTAATTATTTGTTTAAATTTTATTTTCTTTAAATATTGAAATAAAGGTAAATACGATATGATAGTGAATAATGAAATGGATTTGAGTAACTTTGTAAAAAACAAAACTTTTAGTGTGGTGTGTGTTGCACATTTACAAGATGATGTGTTAAACCAGCGCACACCATCCGCGGCTAATATCATGAAAAGATTGATGGAGATGCTAAGGTTAGGTATTCAAAATGGTGAGGTTGAGCCATTGCCTTATACTACATTTAAACGAAACGAAATTGAGCAGGCGTTCAGGTATATGGCAGCTGGTAAACATATCGGAAAAGTATTGATACAAATACAAGATGAAAATGAACCTATTAATACCTACGAAGCATTACCGAAAAGTAATTTCTGTGCCGATAAGTCGTATATTATTACAGGAGGTTTGGGAGGCTTTGGTTTAGAATTGGCTCGTTGGCTAAAAGAGAAAGGGGTCACAAAGCTTGTACTTTCATCACGAAGCGGTATTAAAACACCATATCAAGAGCTTTCAGTCCAACGACTTAGGAAAGAAATCACTGTACTAGTCTCCACACACACATCAATCACTTATGATTCTGCAGCGAGTCTTATCGAGGAAGCCAACAAATTAGGACCTGTCGGTGGTATATTTAATTTGGCAATGGTCTTAAAAGATTCGATTCTTGAAAATCAGAGTCCAGAAACATTTGAAGCAGTTTGTCTACCCAAAGTCAACACCACTATGTATTTAGATAAACTTTCACGTAAATTATGTCCCAAACTAGATTATTTCATCTGTTTTAGTTCAGTTGCAGCAGCAATTGGCAATCCAGGTCAATCCAATTATGGTTACGCAAATTCAGTAATGGAACGAATTGTAGAAAAACGAAGAGATGAGGGTCTGCATGGTTTAGCCATTCAATGGGGAGCGATCGGTAAATTTTCTTATATTTTAAAATTTTTTTTTATTTTAATATTTAATGCCATTTTTTCTTATATTTGAAAAGGTGACGTTGGAATCGTAGCCGAACAATTCGGAAATGATGTAAACCTTTCAGGCACTATCCCTCAACGAATTCTTTTTTGTTTGGAAATACTAGATAAATTCATCACCTCAGATCATTCTATTTGTTCATCAATCGTTCTATCTGCAGTTAAGAAATCNNCCATGTTCACTCAAACAATTAATTGATGATCTTAATTTTTCTTCAGCCAAAGAATTTAATATCATATTTACACCTAAACCATCAGTCGCCTTGAGCACATCTTCTTCAAATTTTATAGTTCTTGAATTGAATATGTTTTCTTGTTTCAATTGTGGAAATCGTTCAAGTAAAAATTTCTTCTTTTCTTCTGATCCTACTGTGGTATATACTTCACAACCCTTACGCAAACACACAGATATTGCAGCCTGACCAACTCCACCAGAACCAGCGTGTATTAAAATACTTTCGCCCGGCAATAGATTACCTCGAATAAATAATGAATAATATACTGTTACATAAACTACTGATACTGTAGATGCTTCAGCAAGTGACCACTTATCTGGCACTTCGATAGCAAAACTTTCCTTTTGAATAGCAATTTTATTAGCGATTGTACCACAATTTGTGAAGCCAAATACACGTTTGCCAGTCTGCTCATCTATGCCGCTAAACTCCATACCGACATTACTGTAATCTTTATTTGCCGGGTAAGCAGATAATGAGTTAACTCTTCCAGTTGCAACCTATATGTTAGAAAATTTCATTTAATTTTTAGTAAAATTATAAAATTTATTTTTAAATGAAAAATTTTAGGTAATTTGAATACCATAATATCCTTAAAATTAAGAGCTGCATAATTAATTAAAATTCTCTTTGCGTTTGGATCATCTTTCCATGTCCTATCTAATTCAAGCCACTTAAGAGATGATAAATCACCCTTTATAAGCACATCTACATAGGCATCTTTCACCATTTTTGTCTTTTCTAAATTCATAGGATAATGACGATAGGCGCCCATTTGAATCATTGAATTTTTGTTCTTTTTATAGATATTGAAAAATAGATCTTTTTGTTTTAATTCGTCATTTAATTCAATCGGTGTATCGGTTGAATTATAAATACAACGAATACGATCACCACCAGGTTCTTTTTTCAAACAATTTGCCATACCAATAAGACCATTTGTCGGTTTGCGATCAGCGATTAACCATATACGTTTTCTTTTATCTTTAACAGCCGCTTTTAAATCATCAACCCACGAATAGTCCATATTTTCTAAATGCAATTCATAATGATCATTATCTAGTTGATCTAAATTAATTGGTTTGCGTACGAGTATTGATTGCACATTTGTTTGATTATCAATATTGAAACCAATCTTAATGAAACCAATACTGTGTAGCAATTTTTCAATTTTTTCTTTTTGCGGTAAATTGTATTTAATTTTTGTGTGTTGTTCTATGTGCTTTGCGATTTCAAATTCATATGGTGTATATTTTGAACGAAAACAAAATATTAGAAATGCACCTGGTACCATAAGTTCGATAGCCGACTGTAGAAATACTTGATAATCAAATTCGAAATTTTCAAATTTAGATAAAAATGATAAACTCCAGTCCATAAATACCATCAATTGAATTTTATCTAATGATGATGGTATTGTATTCAATTCAGCGCTAAATTCTATAATTTTTTCAACAAAATTTGGTTGTAATGATGAGGTTGCAGTTTCTTGCATTATATTATAAATTGTATTTATGTGATGCGTTTGCATATGTTCTTCTATTTCTCCACTTATTAAGCCTGCTGTACAATTAACTTCTACGATTTTTATTTGTTTCGAAAAATGATTTTCAACTACAGTACATAATTGATTTTTCAATACTTGACTGAAATTTACACGTATCAATTTGTCTTTAGCTAATTTGTCTTCCTGATTTAATAATTCATGATATAAATCAAAATCTTTGTTCTCTTTTCTAGCAATTAGCTTGTTTTTCAGCAATTTGGCAACAGCATTATCTTCACGTTCATCAGCTATATTTTTCAAGGTATCCTCATCAATTTTTTCTTCCAATAAATCAAGACACAAATTTAAATAATCTCGATTATTAGCACTTAATTTAACTTCTTGAATTTCTTGATCATAAGCAGTGAATTCATAGTATTCTATATTTGCTTGCTGAACATTTTGCCTTCGTGGTGCTGGAGTAGCTTTTAGACCTTTTATGATCACACCTTTTGTCATGCCTATGTTTGCATATTTGTCATAATGAACTTCGAATATACTTTTACCCGTCTCTTTGCGCATTTCATCTGCACAGCTCAAAAAATATTTGCTGTCTATACGGACATATTCAATAAATGTTGGTAAATGTAAAGTACGTGAATTTTGATTACCAAAAACAGCTAACTGTTATCAGTAGTTTATTGTGTTTTATGAATGAAATTTGAAAAAAAAAAAAATAAAAAATTCATATTCAGTTAAACAAATTAAAAATTTCATTCATGTTTCACTACCTGTAACATGCAATCAGTAAATGTAATCCAGTTACCATTCCATTTCACCTTTCCAAATGAACCATTACTTGATGCCTCAACAACACCTTGAAACATACCACTATAGTCGTAACCGCGTATCCGTAATTCTTTATAAATATCTTTGCTTTTTAGTATAATAGAATCACTTTCAATCACTTTTGGTATAAGACTGTGATTAAGACGCAGTTCATGATCTGAAATCAAATTAATGCATCCAGTACAACAGAGCGAACCACCTTCTTCGATTGCGAATTCACCTGTTTTCTCAAGTAATGTAATTTGCAAAGTGGCTGAACCATTTCGTGGAATGATCACGGCTCTGATCAGATTAATGTTGTGAAATTCAACTGGTAATTCATTTGCATCTACTTTTTTGTTCATTCTAGCAAGCTGATTCCAAACAACCTATATGAAAAATTTTAATAACATTAATTTATGAAAAAAAAAATTTTTTTTTTTTTTTAAAAAAATAATTACATTCAAGTAACCAGTAGCCGGAAAAAGAATACGACCATCAATGCAATGTCCGCTAAAAAATTTTTGATTTGCATCAACTAAATCAACTTTAAATTTAATGGTAGGAGTTAAGAAATTAAAATAATTTGGAAATTTAGCAACAAAATAATTCTTATTGTGATTCCATTTTAGTAAATGACTCAATGACAATGTTTCTCTCGCCACTGGATATTCTACAGGTGGGTATAATTTATCGATCGATACATTGTTGCCGGATTGATAAATTTGTCCGAGACCAGAAAGGAGAATATTTGCATTATCAAATTCATTCTTTTTGTTACGTTTTGTGAGAGGCACACAAATAACGTTCGAACCAAGTTGCTGTTTGATTAAAGGTAATAGTTGAGAATGCGGACCGAATTCAATCACTACAGCATTCGATTGTACTTTTTTAAGTGCTTCTCGGAAGTAAACTGGTGCGACCATATTGTTTGAACAATAATCTGCTGTAAAATGATTGAAGCGTTCATCGTTCAATTGTTCTGGTCTGAGCGACGTTGAAATCCAATTATCACTTCTTTGGATTGGATTTTTTAAAATTTTTCTAAATTCATTTAAGGTCGCTTCGTAGCTCACATTTGCAAGCGGACAATGAAATGCCTAATTATGAGATAAATTGATTTGGTAAATTAAACTTCCAAATTGATTTTAAAACTTACCATGTCACAACAAAACACATTCTTAGCAAACACATTTTCTTTGTTTAATTTTTCAACTATTTTTTGAACTTGATCATAATCACCCGAAATTGTAACATTCGAATCATTATTATCACAAGAAGCATACACTTTATTTCCAGTTTTTTCACATAGTTTCATAGCATCTACCCAATTAAGTCCAATTGAAGCCATAGCACCTCGACTTTTATACAATTCATTATTACATTTGCCCAAATGATAAACTAGTTTAATTATTTGATCAGAACTTGCTGCTCCAGCTGCATAAGCTGCTCCGTATTCGCCAACTGAATGGCCGAAAATTTTATCTGGCTTCACGTCTAACCAATTTAAAAGGTCAACCAATGCAATCTGAGTAGATGTAATACAGACAAGTACATTGCACAAATCTTTTTCAAATATTTCTTCTTTCGCTTCAGTCAGCAGATAAATTAGATCGATTTCATAATTTTTTAGTACATTCGCCATTCGTGTGATCGATTCTCTGAAAACATCAAATACAAGCAAACGCTTGCACATACCAGACCATTGACTTCCCAACCCATTAAATACAAACCTAAAAAAAAGTCAAAAATAGATCATGAATTAAATAATCAAATATTTGCTCTCAATTTTTTAATTTCTAAATAAAATGGACTCAATTAGAATGAAGCGCAAAAAGATGTGTATTTGCGATTTGTTTAATTTGATTACCTACCAAATCGGACGCTTTTTATCAATGATGCTCGTACGTTTTTCTATCAATTTTCCATCGTTATCAAATATTGCGAAACCTCTTGCATTCAAACCACTTTCTACATCAATTTTACTCACAAAATCTATTAATGCCAAATAATCTTTTGAAATCTTTTTTCGGTTCTCTTTAATATAATCTATTGAATAGTTTAAACCTTCTATTGTTCGATTGCTTAAATTTATCAATCTATTAATTTCATTTTCAGGAGTCCATTTTAAATCTTCCGGTTTGAGAACTTTTTTATTTGCTTTTAAAATTGCGTGTACATTTACTCCCCCAAAACCAAAACTATTTAATGCAACCAAATCCTCATTGAATTCTTGCCGTTCAATAACAGGCTTAATAAGACCAGTTTTAAGTTCGTCTATGTTTGGATTCGGTGTTTCATAATTTAGATTAGGTGGTAATTCTCTACGTTGTAATGCAAGAGCGATTTTAGTGATTGAACATAAGGCACTACCACCTTCACTATGCCCAATACTTGATTTCAAACAACCCATTAGAATAGGTTTACTTCGATTTGGACGAAGTGCTTTTACTATTTAAAATTTAGATATAAATTAGTAAATTACTAGTTTTATTTGAAGTTAATTTTTATCATACCTAAAGCACCGGATTCAACTGGATCTCCAACAGGGGTACCTATACATATATATTATTAGTTTTAATATAAAACAATTAATTAGTTTAAATTAGTCAATTATTTGATATTCGGTTCACCTGTAATATGTGCTTCCACATAGTTGATTTTTTCTTCTGGATCAATTTTAGCCTCCATATAACATTCTTTCATTAATTTGTATTGTGCTTCTCTTGATGGAAAAGTTATTCCTTCTGTTTTGTAACCGTCTGAATTTGTCTTTGAATGCAGAATCGTGCAATAAATTCTTCAATCCGAAAAAATTTAATCAGAAATTGTTTTTGAAATTAAAATAATTATGCGAAAAATCGAAAAAATACTTGCCTTTTAGCATTTTTTCTACGTTGAATAAACATAGAAACTATTGCTTCTGACCTATAAATATGGATATTTTTACATTATTTATTATGTATATAAGATATACTTAAAAAGATGCTTTAGAAAATTTTTCAATGATAATAAAGTGTATATTTGTTGTTAAAAAATTACGAACTCAAAATTTATGCGATTAATTTTAACTAAAAAGATTCACTTATGGGTAATTTATTTTTAGACTTAAAAAGATATTTGGAATTATTTAACGATTCTCACATACCTGCAGTAACCATCGGCTTTCGAATCAAGACATTTGCACAATCCATCTGGTGATAACATTCGCAAATTTCTAAATCCGGTCGCCAGTCCAGGCTTAAGATGAAGTGCGATTCCCCCAACCACTGCTTGATCACAAATATTCATCTTAATAGACTGAACAGCTTCGTGTAATGCAGAAAACGAGCTTGCACAAGCAGTATCTATTAGCACAGTGGTGCCTCTGAATTTAAATCTTTTGCTTATCTCAGTTGGACCAATGTCAAGATTTTGTGTAGTTGAGGTAATTTCTTCAAATTTAGCGTTTGCAGCATCATTGTAACAACTACCTAAATAAACTGATGTAGATGTATCTCTCAAAGTGGCTGGATCTACACCTATTGTTTAGAAAATATTACTAGTAATTTTTAAAGACTGAAATCAGATACGAATGTTTTTGATTGCTTTTGAAAAATTTCTATATTTTTTTTTTTCCTAAAAAACAAATTCGCAAATATCATCTTATAATCAAACATTGCTTCAAACAAATTCAAAAAATTGGTTATGAACAAATGTATTCAAATAATAATAATTCCATACAAAATCAACAATTTTAATATAATTAAAAAATATCTATTTCAATGATTTTAATTTTTATGAATAGCATATTAGAAGATTAATAAAAAATTACTACATTTTTTTTTATTGATTGTGAGCATAAAAATTTTTAATCATTGTTTTCTATTCAAAATAAGCTTTTTCTTCAAATTAAATTACTTCAAAATTTATTCGTTCTTCATTGCATGTTATTTATTTATTCAAACTTATTTATCATCTATTTTTTTTGTTCTATATGTTAATTTCTCAATTATATGTCAAGCTTACCTGCATCGTAAATAGCTTCGTATGTTGTTTCGTGAAAAATACGCATTTGAGGATCCATTTGATTCGCTTCGGCATCGGGTAATCCAAAAAAGCCAGCATCAAACACTTCAATATTCTTTAATTTTCCAGTGTATTTAGGAAGATCAAGTAGATCTATCGAGTAAAAAGTAGTTTTAGCGATTAAAAAATGATGTTTAAATGATAAATTTTTTACTTATTTCATATATTACTTGTAAAGATAATTAATAATGATCATTTTAAAAATATTCCTATATATAAATTGACTAGGAAAGGCTTGTAAAAATGTTTAGGCTTTTAATCCAATTAAAATTAAGAAAATTGATTTCAGAAATGCTTTATATTGAGCTTTTGTTCATCATAAAGTGTAATCAATTTAGGAGTATCAAAATATGACGATGATGCCAATAAATAGAAATTATAATTTAAGATGTATACTTAGTTATGAGCTAACTATCGGTTGACCGACTTTTGACCTGTAATTTAAAAAGAGGTCTTCAATCCCCGTTAGCAAATTGTTAGTTAACTGATTACCGCCAACATAGACCTGTTTTGACTAATGATGGAACGACTAGAACTAAGTGCGAACGAATCTACACAAGTTTGATGCTTTAGTGCAAATATTGTAATGATGAAAACACCTCTATATTTTGAATTTTTATAATCGCTGCTTTTTTTCTTTACCAAATGATTATAAATTTCAAAAACATATTTGACTAGCGACTTTAAAATTTTTTCAAAACCGGAATTTGTCGACGTTTTTTTTACCTGACTCAATTAAACCAAATTTATTTGTCTATTACAGCCATTTAAAATATAAATAATTAGTCTGTTTTATTCGGCCAAACGATGTTCTAAAATGAAATGTAGTCGAATTTCACTTTAATCAACTAGTTTTAATATGCTAGTGAGACCATTTTTAAGATTTCTTAAGATTATCAATCAACTGATACTTACCCTTAATCATTAATTAAAGGTTAATGGTCTTTTCAATACATTTTCTCATATTGACAATTATATTTTATCCTTTCGTGAGAGCACATTTTCTACAGGCCGCTTGAATGTTCGCAAATTTAAAAAAAATTTATTTTACACCCAATTAAAATTTGATTAAAGATCAGAGAAGGGATTTATCATTCAATCGCACTTATTATTTCCTTGTTGTCAAGGTGTTCAATACTCAAAATTATTTTCAAAGTAAAATTTTTATTCTTAAAAGATAAAAAATAAACTTTATTCCTTTTATTTATTTATCTTTATATACGATTTTTAAACTACTTATTTATTTTTTTTTTTGATAAAAATTCGACATTCTAAATGTTCTAAATATTGTTCATTTAAAAATTCATACTTTCGCCTTCAGAAATATCTCTTACAATAAAAGTTATTCTAAAAATTTAAAATCACAACACATTTTAAACATTTTATCTTTTTTTTCCTTGAACCAATTGATTGATAAAAAAATAAAAAGGAAAAACTGTAATTAACAAGTGATTGATAAAAAGGAAACTTAAATTAGTGGTTCACAAATAAAAGTACTGACTCTGATGAGACTATTTGACTTAATTAAAAGATCGTTTGTTACTTTTTTAATTACCATCATTTATATCTTTTTCTACCATATTATTACTTTTTTTTCAAAATCTATTTTCTAACCTTTCAATTTTAATTTTTTTTCAAAGTTCAATTATGATTTACATAGTAAAATATTTTCAACATATTTTTCGATTAGTCTAAAAATATTGAGATTAGAATTTACATTTCCTTGGCGAAAATTTGCGTTTCATTATTCCATAAAGTTTTGATTAGAAAATTTAAATATTATTATCGATCTTTAAAAATACTAACCCACAGGCCATCTGCGTGCATCGGCTGTATACATTGGTATTCCATTAATGAGATTATACCAAAATTCTTCAACATTCTCACATTCAGGGTATCTTCCAGATATACCACTAATTACTATATCATTATCCATTGTGTAGAATAAATTTTAAACGATCTAATAATTAAGTATTTTGAATAAAGAGTCTTAAATAATTAAAAATTTTTTAAGGTCTTAATTCATAATTTTTTTTTTCACTCAAAATGTAAAAATGATAATCGAATAACTTGATAATTGACAAATAAAAATACAAAGATAAATTATATAAGAATTATTTAAAAAAAATTGAATCACTTTTTTTAAGAGATAAAAATTTAAAATCTTGTCGAGAATAGAAAAAAATCAATAGACACAGTTGGCTAATTTTCGATGGTATTTTTTTATTATGTATCACTAATACGCTCGAACTCTGTAGAAGCTGATTGGTGTCTACGAATTCGGCAACTCGTAAGAACAAAGTTGAGGTTTCTTTTTTTTTAAGTATATTTGATGTTTAGTTAGATATATATATATATAAATAGCGTGAAAAATGATGAAGCTTTGAAAGTTCTTACATTTCTTAACAAGCGGGAGTGGGCATATAAATAGCATCGAAGTATGATACAAAATTCCAAACTATAAGTGCAATTAGTTTATCAGTTTGAAAAAGCTGCTCAACATTCAGTAAGTTAGATAGAATTAATATTAAGACTGTAGTAAGAGTGTATTTTATACAATCTATTCTAAAAAGTTCTATAATAAATTTTTTTTCAAAAACGTTAATAAGTTGAAATGAATTCTGGTAAAACAAGGTTTGAGAGAGACAGTTTTTATCAATTTTTCGTTCAATAGAATTGCCCATTTGATTGCACATTAAAAGTTTCGAATTTTTCAGCACAAAGATACCTTTTTTTTTAAATGAGTAAAAACATTTCTATATACATCAATTGCACTATTTTTTGCGATGAAGTTTTATACTATTTACCTGAATCTTCAATAAATAGGATTCCTATTTGTAATTGATGTTCAATTGGTCGGACTAGAAAAAACTTTTCGACTACTGATATTCGCAGCGATTCACTAAATTAAATTAATAAAACTTGATTTAACTAAATGATTCTTAATTCGAAGCTTAAGTATTAATTTTTTGATTTTTTTTATTTGAAATCCATCTTCTCAAAGAAAAATAAAGAGAAAAAAGGGATTTTTGCTATCAGGGCATCATTTATAAGTGTTTCTAGAACCAAAAATCATGCTTTTCAATTGTATATATATTGATCAATTGCTTTTTATTAGATAAAAAAAGAATTATTCACCATTTTAATAAGAAAAAAGATTAATTTCGTGATAATATTTATAAACTCTATATATCATAAAATGTATAAAATATCATATTTTGTATATTTTGAACTTCATGATAAAAAAAAAATGCATTCGTTGATCACTTAGGTATCTTCTTAATTCTTGAAGTTTATTTGATTTAAAATGATAATCAAATATCTTAAATAATTTTTTGATGCTTTACTTGTTGCTTATTCTCTCTTTAGAGTTCACCTCTAAAGTTAAAAAACTATTTGAGTGTCGCCAGTTACTTTTGCATTAAATACCAAATTCGAAAATAGATGGTCTAGAATTATTTGAATTTAAACTTAACTTAATTTGAATATTTTGAAATTTTAGTATGCCAATAATATAAAAAAATCATATTAATGCCCATTTTTTCAAAGCTTGATTTTTAATTTTTTAAAAATAAGAGAAAATGTTTGCTTAGTTTATAAAAAAGATATGTAAATCAGTTAAAAATGACGCACAATTTTTTATCATGAACAATTTTAAAGCGAATATCACTTGAAGTACCAGAAAATTAATAGTTCACTAATAAAATTATGGTTAATTACTATTTTAACTGCATTATTAAAATATAATAGTGTGTATAAAAAAGTATAAATAATTTTTTAATACGAAAATTCTTAAATCCTTTATTAAATATTTATATCAAAAATTGATCCATGAGTAGTCCCATTCTGAATTCTCCTATAATATAATTTGATAAAGTGTCAAAAAAAAATTTTTTCTCTTATCAATTTGTACAACTAAATCATTTTATTTTAGATCAAAAGCAATGCTAAATTCCCCTTCTATATTTAGCAATTTAATCAATGCTCAACATACATTATTTTAATATTTTAGGATGAGATTTCTCAATCGAATCGTTTATTTAGATGATAATCAGAATATTTTCAAGCCCTGGCCGAAAAGCAAAGAATTCACAAGAAAAAAATCTCAGAAAAATTGAAAAACAAAATTAAAAATTTTTAGAAAAAGTTAAAGATTAAAACTTATGAGCATTTTTGAATAATAAAGAATTGTATTAACTTCAAATAGATAAGAAAATAATAAACAGGTTTTAAAGATGGATATCTTTTTAGATTAAAATGAGTAAAAAGTAATAAAATTTATTCGACTTTTTAATAAAATTCGAACATATTCTAGAGATTGCATCTTGAATAAAAAATCTTTTTTAAATATAATGTTTAATAAATATTATTAAAATATAATTTATCTGGTGTATTAAAAAACTTCATATTTGTATTATTGGTTACTTGAAACTTAAATTCGACTGTTTTAGCACAAATGATTAAAAAGTAATTTAGATGATTCAATTTATTTTTGATAGAAAATGTTTACTATGAGATAGTAATTTATATTTTTTATGAAAACATATTTGAAGTTATATTACTTTGAATAATAAAAATTTTAATTGTAAAATTGGTCGTGCTTTTTTTTCAAAAAAATAAAAGGTAATTTTTCCTTTATTGATATTTATTTTGAGGAAAAATATATCAAAAACAATCATGATTTTAGCTATTAAATTATAGAATCGCAAATTTTTTAGAAAGTATCTTGATTATGTTCTAAAGTTTTGAGGTGATTTACAAAAAACTCTTTGCTGCCATAAGCAAAATAAAATTCAAAATGATGAAAATAATTTTGAACACTAAGAAATAGGAGGAAATAAATTCACGAAAATATATTTGATTAATAATAGGTCAGTCTGCTTCTTTTCTCATATTGAATAAAATTCAATAAAATGTAAATTTTATATACTCACATTAATTTATGAAATGATTCAACTGAAACATGAATTTGAAAAAATAATAGAAATTCATAATGATTTGTAAAATTACCATTCTAATTTACTTTATCAAAAAGTTTGATGAATGAAAAATTATTTGATTATGTCAAATTAATAAGAAATTACAATGGAAAAAAAAATTAATTGTCTCAATTCAATGATCTAACAAAATTAATTGAAAATATAAATGAATTAAAGAAATCTCAAGGTAAAAAGACCACTGTTTGACAACTTATAATTAAAAAAAAGGTTCTTGTTGGAAAAATTATAAATATTTTATATTCTACTATTAGACTAAGAAAAAATAATCCTTGACATGACTCTTGTATGATTATCTTTTGTGAAATTTTTTTCATTTGACTTATTTTTTCAATGTAAATCTTAAAGCATGTAAATAAATTAAAAATTTAATTATGAGTGTTAATGTGCAATTTAATAACAAGTTGATTCAAAATTATACATAATTGGCCAACACAGGCACCTAAAATCCATTTCGATTATTTGCCGTTGGTGGTGTTTCGAATTGGGGATTAACTAGGAGAAAAAAAAACAAAAATTAATTAGATTTTTAGAGTAGTATTCTACAACTATAAAAAAAAAATGATTTCTACTTGATTTCGTTTTTCAAAATAAAACGTCTCAATAGATTTAAAAATAAAAAAAGTTATCAATTGCATACTTGGTTTAAATTGTTCAGAGGTCATTTTCGTCATTACCAAACTCATTCCTTCGATTAACCCTAAAAGCACACCACCAACAATTGCAGATGTTACAATTGCTGCTTTACCATTACGGATGGCAAGTAATCCGCCAGTCGTTGCCCCACTTATTATTGAATTCCACGGATCTTCCTTATTACGAATCGATACGAGACTACAGTCAATTACGGAAAACATACCACCCCAAACGGCAAACTGACCACCTAACAAAGGTCCTTTTGTGGAGATAGAGGCTAAACTGCTAAACATACGTTTCTTAAAGCCGGTTGGTGCATTAATATATCCTTTGATACCTTGAAAAATCGAACCACCTACTGCACCCATTGCAAAAGCACCACCACAATCATCCAAAATACGCCAAGGACTTATTGGTTTGATTCATAAAGATAAATCCATTAAGAAAAAGAATTGAATCGTATTTGTCAATAAATGAACATAAATAATCGATTTTAAAAAAAAAATAGCGACAGAAAAATAAAAATCAATAACCGATAATAGAAAGATTTAAAATATTGGTACTTTACTCACCATGGTTCCCTAGTGTATTCATCCATTTTTCTTATCTAATTAGGTTTGCTTATAGATGATGAATTTTAATTAAAAAAACTTAACATTGAAATCTTGTTTATATATAATTTAGCAAAACGCATGTGCTTTTTAAATCGGCTTAGATTTTCAAATTTCAAGCTAAGTACAGCTATTTTACCGATCATAACCTTAATAATAGTCGTGTTTAATTTTGAAACATATTCGATTTTAATTAGTAAATAATTTTAATAGACATCTGTTTTGAAATGCATATATTTTAAACTAGTTGTAAAAAAAAAACGTTTTTGATAAACCAAAACAGAAAAATTATTTTGTCTCAATCAGTTTTGTTGGCTAAATTTATGGCAAATATATTTTCTTGTGCTTATTAATCTTGTTGGAAAAAAAAGGAAAAAAAAAAAAGAAAAAATTGATATAAGCAAGAAAAGATTAATCATTTTTATTGTTAATTAATCTATTTAGTGACCGAAAATGCCTGTCTCTACTGGAATCGTACAACGCCAACAACAATCATGTTTTGATCGTGTAAAGATCGGATTCATGATGGGTTTTTGTGTAGGGGCTGCATCAGGCATCATATTTGGCGGTATAGGTTCATTGAGGTAAGTTAGTTTATATAAGATAAATTGAAAGAAAAAATTATCTTTATTACTTGACGATCGCTTGCTTTTTTTCAATTATCAGGATCGGACTTCGTGGTATGGAATTGGTGAAAGCAACTGGAAAAGTAATGTTTCAGGGTGGAGGCACATTTGGAACTTTTATGTCGGTATGTATTGGCACAAAATTGTCTTTAAAGGTGTCAAACTGTGTCATCATTTAAATAAGATTCAAATTTTTATGCATTTCACTCTCAATTTTATTCTATCAAACAGGTCGGCACAGCTTTGAGATGTTAATCTGACTGAATTGTACATAATGATTTTAATCCAATAAAATGAAAACATTTATATTACATCGATAATTTAGAGAAAACAAGTTTAATTTTATTTACATTTCTAACGCGCGATTTAAAAGATTTAATATTTGACTAAAATTATTATCTATCGGATTTCATTTATAATAATTAAATTCAATGAACATTATAATCTCGAAAAATTTAAAGAAAAAATATTGAAACGATATATCTGTTCCTTAGATTTAATTGTTAAGAGACCAGAAATTTAATTGAGTTAATTTTTTTTATTGTCTTTTACTTTTTTGTAATTTTGAATAGCCGCTTTGATTGCATCTTCGGCCAACATTGAACAATGAAGTTTAACTGGCGGTAAATTCAATTCGTTTGCAATCACAGTATTTTTAATCAATGCCGCTTCATCCAATGATTTGCCCTTGATATACTCAGATGCATATGATGAACTTGCAATGGCACTTGCGCAACCAAACGTCTTAAATCTTGCATCACTTATTTTTCCATTTTCGTCCACTTTGATTTGTAATTTCATGACATCACCACACGCTGGAGCGCCTACCAAACCAGTGCCAACATTGCTCTCGGTTTTTTCGAAAGAACCAACATTTTTTGGATTATTGTAATGATCAATCACCTTCTGATCGTAATTGCGTACCTGAATTACCGTACTTGTTTTTGACAGTTGATTTTTTGATAAATGTTCTGTCAATGTTTTGCTCAATTTAGTTCGAAACATTTTGACAAGAATAAAGCACTAGTTCAAAGAAAATCACTATTTAAATGAACCTCATATAATAAGAAATAAATTCAATAATTTGCGTTTCAACAAAAGTATAACAAAATATAGAATTAAGCAAACATAAATGAATAATAATTTTTATTAAATAGACATGCTCAGTCAACTATTTGTACGAGAGTCGATTGAATGCAAGCTTTAAAATAATTTGTGTGAAAATAGTCCATTAGCACATGTTTTTGTGTTTTGGTTTCGAAACCGTGGATAAGAAAAAAAAACGCTAGTGAATTCGCATGTTAATTTTCGCAGTCTGTTTTGTTTTTTAGACTTAATTAGACAAAATTTAAATCAAAATGTTGTTACTTTTTGAAACTGCATCCGGTTATGCAGTTTTCAAGATTTTGAAAGAAAAAAAATTTAATAAATGTGAAAATGTGTTCAAAGAATTTAATGATCAAGAAAAATTAACGAAATTGCTTTCATTGAAACATTTTGAAAAATTCAAAGATATAGACGAAGCTCTTAAAGCAACTACTAATTCCATTTCAGGTAAATTACCAAAAAAATTGAAGAAATTATTAAATGAATATGTTTTGCAAGAAAAAGAACAATTAGCTGTTGCTGATTCTAAATTGGCGAATATTATTAAAGAAAAGATGGATATTAGTTGTATTGCAAATTCACCAATTCAACAGCTAATGAGCTGTATTCGTCAACAAGCGAATTCGCTCATACCTGATCTAAACGAACTAGACAATGATTCTATGCAATTAGCATTGGCTCATAGGTAAATTTTTTTTTTAATATTTCACTAGGTTATGAATCGTTTTGTTCTTGAAACTTCATTATTAATACATTTATTCATCAAATTTACATCAGCATGAGTCGTTTCAAATTAAAATTCAGTTCGGACAAAATTGATACAATGATCATACATGCTGTCTCATTGCTCGACGATCTAGACAAAGAGTTAAACAATTATATAATGCGATGTAAGGAGTGGTATGGCTGGCATTTTCCAGAGCTTGCGAAAATTGTACCCGATAATGAACAGTACATAAAAACAATTTTAGCGATTGGCGTGAAAGAAAATGCCGCTGAGACCGATCTATCTGAGATTTTGGATGATAAAAAAGAGAAACAAGTTAAAGAGATCGCTGAAATGTCGATGGGTACTGAAATCACGGAAGAGGATATGTTAAACATTGTTCAATTATGTAAAAATGTTCTTGATCTTTATGAGTACCGAACACAATTATTTGAATACATACAAAATCGTATGATGACAATTGCACCAAATCTTGCTATTCTTGTTGGTGAATTAGTTGGTGCACGATTAATATCAAAAGCTGGTTCACTTATTAATTTGGCTAAGCATCCTGCTTCAACAGTTCAAATTTTGGGCGCAGAAAAAGCACTTTTTAGAGCTTTAAAAACTAAAAATAATACACCTAAATATGGTCAGTAAAAATCAATCAATTCGTTACCAAGTAATTAATGAATTATTTACCTTTCACTTTTTAATAGATCTCATTTATCATGCCCAACTTGTTGGTTTGTCAAATCAAAATATAAAAGGTAAAATGTCGAGAGCATTAGCTGCCAAAGCAGCTTTATCATGTCGAGTAGATGCTTTAGGCGAAGTTAGTTCAAATGAATTGGGAATCGAACATAAAGCAAGGTTAGAGTCAAAGCTTAAATTCCTTGAAGAAGGTGGTTTGAGAAAACTGGCAAAGCAAGAAAAAAAGTCACAAGTAATTAAGAGTTATGACTACAAGCAAAAAAAGAGCAGTGAATTCAAAGTTGGATCTGATTTTCCTGTAAAGCGAGAACTTGAGGAGGAAATTGATGAAGATGAATTGCCCACAAAACAAGAGATTGAATCTGAAGAACAGCCTGAATCAACATCAAAAGTGAAAAAGCACAAAAAACAAAAAAAAAAGGCTAAAGATGAAGATGAAAGTTAAATTTTATTTTTAAGAATTCAAGGTTCATTCGATACCAAGCACAGCTTAGAAAATTTTCCAAGTTAAAGTATTTTTTTCATTGATTCTCTAATAAAATCATTTTTCAATTCTTTGAACATAAATTTAATTTTTATAAAGTATTTTTTTATTGAATAATTGAGTACTTGTAAAACAAATCAGAAGTTGATTTTTATCGATTTATGTCCTTATTGTTTTACTTAAAATCTTTGAGTGTTTAGTTTTTGATCACTCAAAAATTGAATTTATTTATTCAATTTGATTCTTCTATTATTAAGGTTTTTTTTATTTATTCTTGCATCAATAAGACCTGTTCCATCATCTGATTTATTATCACTAAAAGGATCAATACTGATATAACTTGTAGATTCTATAATTCTTTCAGTATTATGATTTTTGTCTAAACTTTGTCTTGCTTCTTCGCAAATTTGTTTCTCTTGAATCCAGACACTATATCTAGGACAATACATAAGGTACGCATTGCCAAGAAAACAGTGATAATAAGTAGTTTTATCGTATTTATTTTCATGATACGAGTTGCCTATTTTGGATGAACATTTGAAACACCATTCACAATTATTATTTTCAGTAGGTTTTGCAATTGTTGCAGGTTCTGTCTGGATATGTTGTGGTGGATTTGTGACTCTGCTAGGTTTATTGCCATCATAATTAGGGAGTGTAACATGATTACCTATTCATTATAAAAAAAAAATAAATTTTAATCGAATTAAAATATAAATTCTTTAAATTGTTTGTAAAGTCCAATATTCATACTTGGTGTAATAACTGGAAATTTTGTCGTTTTAGGTTTAACAGTGGTTAATGGTTTATCGTGATGCATGGCACATACTATCGATTCAGGCCAATTACATGCTTTGATTCGTTTATCGTAATATAAACCTGATGGACAAACTTTGCGAAATGGAGATCCATTAGCACACTCAACAAAATGTTCGCAAGATACGGGATCTATTAAAATAATTTAAGAATAAATTTTTCACAATAATATAGTTAATAATAGATATGCCCATACCTTCGTAAAGACCATCCGCATGACAAAAAAAAGCTGATAGAATAAATTTATTTTAATTCAATTTTCAAGTACATAAATTGATTAGCTTACTTATATGATTCGAATTTACATTGTCCTTTGGTGAATTTCTAATTGAATTAATTATACTAGGATTATCTTTTGAGCACAAACTTTTGTCCACATTAGATGGCCAATCACAAATGTTCTGATTTTGATTAAAAAAAAGTCCAGAACCACAAGCCTTCAGCGATCAAATTTTAGATATGAAAATTATTGAAATTATATGAATTCTGATTAGATAACAATAATCATTGATTTGTAGCAATCAACAAGTTAGAAAAAAAAAATTTACAAACCTTAGAAATGGCTAAAAAATTTTCACATTCATAATAGTGAGTACATCTTGAAAGATGTATATGATTATTCCTCTATTCATATTTGAGATTAGTAAACTTAGAATCATACCTTTGAGGATCGGAAAATAGTCCAAAATCAGCAGGACATTTAAATTGTCCCGATAAATTTTTAATGCATAGAAATAAAAAAATAAGGTAGATTAACATTATAGAGTTTGAGTCAATACGGTATAAGTGAAATGAAATTTTCTTGAGCGATGAGAAATTTCGAAAATATAAAGATTCTCAGTTGATAGTTAATAGTGAATTCAAAATTGAAAAATTAATTAAAATTATTTGCATCGCTTGCTTTTAAATCAATCGAAATTATGAATAAAAATAATTCAATACTGTTGGTTACAGGATAAGTAGATAAATGAAAAGATAAAATAATCTGATTTTTTCTCCTTTTGATAGATTTTCTAATAATTTTTTAAGCATTTAAAATTTTTCGAACCAATCAAAAGAAGAGCATTTAATGATCAAATGATATGAGATAAATTTACAAAGAATATTTCAAGCAAGATTGGTACCAATTTAGAAATATTATGAAAAATTTCTTGATAAAAATTTTCAATATGCACACACAGAGAAAACTTTTCATTCGAATAAAGCTCATCACAATGATGATTTTAATGTCAATTATTAACACATATCTTATGAAGACACAGAATTTTTGATTAAATTTCTATTCAGTCCATTTATAAGTACATTTCGAGTCTGTACATACGTAATATAGTCTCATATCTTCTTCTGATCTTCTTGATTGTCCTTGAAAAAATACCGCTTCTCGATGACCACACTTAGGACAGGGATGATCTTTGGTGCGAGGTAAAGTCGGATCGTGTATTACTTCACTTACTATACGTGATAATTCGCTAAAATTATTAAAAAATTAATTTAATAATTGATTAAAACTAAAAATTTATAATTAAAATGAATAAAAATAGGCTATACTAGATTCTTTTTACAAATAAAGCTTACTCGATTTCATGTGTGATTTTATTAACATAGACACATTGATTATCAGCGATCTGTTTGTAATCACAATTTCGACACTATTCCCGAATAGAAAATAAAATTGAAATCAAAAATTAACAATTTTAAATCTATAAAACACTTACCGCATACATTAACACTTTATTCTCTTTGTCTTCTTTTGGATATAACATGTTATTACTAACAATTTAAAAAATGATGAGAAAAAGTCATACCTTTTCAAATATACACATATAAAAAAATTAAATAAACTTACCATTCCTGACAAAATTTGATGCCAACGAAACTGAGTTCATTACGAGCCATTCTTTAATTTTTTACCTAATTTGATAGTTAAAATTTTTTAGATCATCTAAACACATCAATTGCAATGATTTCATGTGCACAAATTTTGTTCAAAATTAGATCATAAACATAAAAAATACGCATGTGCAAATCAGTTTGAAAAATAAAAAAAATCAGATAAACTAGCTACCCTAAAATGCATTCGTTTATTATTTACTAAGATGAGTAAATTTATTTATGAAATTTGATCATTTTTTCAAACAAGTTAGTGATTCAAAAATTTATTTGCATTTGACATTTGTCAGATTTATAGTGCCTTGAAAAAAATAATCAAATTACTGAAATCTGATAAAAATTTCGCTTCCTTTAGAATTTCACCTGTTTATATTTGAAGATAAAGATCTTATTTTGACAAAATATGTCAAATTTCTCAATTTTTCAAAATTCAACCACTTTTTTAATAAAATATTAAATTTTAAAATAGATAATAATCTTAACTTTCTTTAGAATTAAAATGCAAAAAAAAAATCTTTGTTTCAAGTTTATAATTGTAAAAACTTGAAATAACAAAAAAATTTAACTAAGAAATGTAATCTTAGAAATTTTAAATTTATTTTATTTACAAAACTGTTAACTAACAATGGTATGCAATCAATTGTCTAGAAATTTATTCGGCAATGTGATACTAATTAAATATAAGTTATATGTAAATTCATTTAATTACAAAAATTAGATCACCATTTCCCTAAGAATAAGTTGATTGTTACATTGTCGAACAAAATGAAAATTGAGGCCGGGGGTATGGAAAAAACTATTTATAAAATGATTAATAATCGATTTTTTTTCGGTAGGCAAGTTGAAGTGGTTGTTCCTGTAAGAAAAAAATTAATTAGAATAAGTGAAATGATAAATAATAAAAACTGACCTTGTATCTCCATTTAGTAATCATGACAAATTTGAGTGTGTGATCTTTGCCAAGTAATTCATTATTGCACAGTATATCTATATCTTTATACCTATCAAAATTTTTAAATAATTTTTTTGCCACATATTTTTTAAGATGCGTGACGGTTGCATGTGACGAGCAGCGAATAAATCGACGTTTTATCTGTTTATATTGACATAAGTTCTGTGTCTCTAACGATACATTTACTTGTTCATCAGATCGATGATAATCTGAATTCTCTTCTTTAGTCGCTTGTTCACTGTGGTTGAAATTATATATATCTTTTGATTGATTTTGATTATTATTCAAATTCTGTAATTTTGGACAAGGAAGTCCACGTTTCTTGTAAAATTCCACCTCACGTTTCAATTCATTCTGTTGTAGATTTGGCACCAGTTTATAAATAATATCTTGCATTGTTCGGTCGAAACTGATATATTGAAGTGGATGACTTTGATGTATTACTATTTCACATTTTGGGCAGGTATTATTATCTTCTAGGTGATTAACAAGACATGATTTACAAACTAAACGAAACAAAAATAGAAGAAATTAATATGTGAAAATTAAACGAATATTTTGAATCATCAGTCAAGCGAAAAAGATTAACAAATTCCATTGTTTGAATGAAATAAAAACTTACAAGTATGTAAACACTCGACCACAGTTGTAGCATCAATTAAATATCCTTTGCATATACTACAAGTAATATGTGGATTAAGTGTCTTCAAACGAATCCTATGCTCCATTATCAAATTTCGGTACACATTTAAACGAAATCAAAATTAAAGAGATGTTTTCGTTTGGTAAAAAGCAAGCAAGAACTAGATCAAATAATAACAGAAAGTTCAACTATCTCAGTAGCTGCTTTATCGGCTTTTCTAAAAAAATTTAGATTTCAATCAATAAAAAAAAAATCAAGAAGCGCCATTTTTAAAAAAAAAAAAGATGACCATGTATTTGATTCGAAATTATTCCTATTAACTAAAAATTTTTTCACTTACGTTTTTAAGATTAATAATTCTTATTATATTTTTGATTTAAGTTGAATTCAAAGAAGCCAATTATGCTTTCATAGGTTTTTTTTACCATTTCTCAAAGATATAAAAATACATACACTAAAACATAAAGTTAATTTTGAAACATTTTGCATCTAGTTGCATGTTTTTGAGTAATAGATTAATTTGAAACAAATATCATCTTTTGTCAATCTTTTATGTGTTAGAAAGTGAAAATATCTTTTTATTATCTATGAACGCTAAAATAGATAGATAGGTCTCAGAATTATTACTTTTTTGGGAAAAACTTAAGTAAAAATCATAAATTTTAAGTCTATAAAATTATCAATTGAATTAAATTGTTTCAATCGAATTCAAAAAATTTGAATATAAGATATAGTTGATTCGCAACTGATCTTGAAAACGATTAAATAGTTATGATTAGTTAAAAATATTAATAAAATTATTTCAATTGAAATATTTTAATCCTTAACCATTTTAAATTACTAGTAATAATCGATTTTTATTCAAATAAAAAATATTCTGAAAAAAATTTGTTTTAATAGATTTTAACTAATTAATATGAAAAACGCGATATGATATCCATTATTGATTATGTTTTGCGATAATGATTAAATGGGAAAAATGGTATTTTTTTATTTAGAATTTAGTCACAAAAAGATAAAGAAAATTAAACAACAAAGGAATCTCGTTTTTTTAGTATCTTACTCAAAAATCGTTAAAGAAAAAATATTAGCCCAAAATGTCATTCAATTTTAACTTCATTGTCGTTAGATTAATAAAAAATAAGTCGCATGATCTAGACATAGGTAAATATATTTAAAAACAAAATCATATATTTTATTGTTTTATATATTTAAAAAGTTCATCCGCAGTTACATTGTATCGAAGTATGTTCACCCACATTTAGATTCAAAAATAAACCTGTTTGCCCACGCAAGATTTGCTTAAGAAATTATTACTCAAACAGTATTCATTTATTCCAAACCATCTAGGGACAGTTATAGCCTAATTTGGATTTGAGTCGAGAGTTCTTTAGAAAAATTATCTCATATATTTTTTATTTTGGCAGACAAATCTTATGCTCGCAATAAAACAAAAAAACAAGAAAAATTTTGCTGTTTCAAAGAATCAAAAATTATGGTTATTATAACTAAATAGTCTAAATTATTCGATATATCGATAGACAATGTTGATCGGAAATATTGTGCTCTTAATATTGCCTACCTATGTGATATCATCTTTTTCGAATTATGTTCCAGGTGAAATATTTTTCTTATTTGAAAGAATTATTTGATTTTAATTGCCCAATTTTTTTCTCCTGTTTAGAAATTATATCTAATTGTTCCTGCGATATAGCTGGAACCAATGGACCATGTGAATTGCCATGTAAATGTAAAGCCAGTGTAACAGGCAAGTTATTTTGCTTTGTTCGTTTTCAATAATATTTAAGATTGATCACTAAATAGGTCGACAATGCACGCATTGCAAACAAGGGTATTATAATTTAGATCGACTTAATCCAGATGGGTGTTCAAAGTGTTTTTGTTTTAATCGAACCAATAATTGTACATCATCTGATTATGGACTTGAACAAGTAAGTTATATATTAATAATTAGTAAAATTTTTATGATTGACTAAAATTTGTTTTTGAAAAAACGATATAAGAAATGCTCTGTATACTATAAAAACGAATATATAATCTATAATTAATATATTTTTTTAAATTCGAATGTTATTGAAATTCTATTTGCTTAGTTTAGAATTATATATTGAAAATAATTGAAATAATTTTAAAATTTGTAGAATCTTAGTTGGTCAACTTAAAACCTGCTAAATTTCAATAATTATATTTATTCAAATCCGTTTTTATTTATATTTATTACGCAGGTGAATGCACCACTTATTGACGAAGTCGAATACACACCAAAATGGTTGGTTGTTGGATTGAATCCAAAGAAAACACCTGTAAATCCGATGCATGTGAAAAATTATTTATCTATCGCTGATGATGAAATGCAAGATCATGGTCAAAATACATATTATTGGCAAGCGCCCAAAGAATATCTAGGCGATAAATTGTATTCTTATGGAAATGATTTGGAATTTAACATTGGTTATACTGTTTTACGGGGTGATGTTTCAGGCTTTTATACTGAAGATGCTGATGTTATTTTACAAGGAGGTCCGCACGATACAATGATTGGTTATAAATGGAAAAAATATGATCAGAAATTTGAATCCGATGTACATGTGAATATAGGTGTACCTTTACGCGAACAGGAATGGTTCAAACTCGATTTGAATGGTCGACATACGGGTAGGAATTTATTTAAAAAATTTAATTGATTTGAATTTGAAATCAATCCTTCCTTTTTTTTTACTTTAGAACCAGTCAGCAGAGAAGAGTTTGCATTGATTACCTATAATCTTAAACGAATGCTCATCAGAGCTAAATTTCATACAGATCAGGTTGAAGGTCGAATTTACAATGTTCAAATGGCTAAAGCAGTGAAAATGAATAGTCCAACAATTTTGGCCAAAGGTACAGAAAAATGTGATTGTCCTCCTGGATATACTGGATTGTCTTGTGAACTTTGTGAAGTCGGCTATCGAATGGAAAAAAGTGAATATGGTGTGACATGTACAGAGTGTGATTGTCATCATCATTCATTAACATGTGATCCAAATTGTATATGTATGCATAATACTACTGGTAAAGATTGTAGTTTTTGTAAAGAAGGATTATATGGTAATCCACTAAATGGTACACCTGATGATTGTAAGCCTTGTCATTGTCCCAAAGAGTCAAAGTGTATACCGAATGTATCAGGCACCGATTACAAATGTAAGTTTTTTTATCTAATCTGATTTGAACACAATTTTAACTATTAGCACTTTTTAGGTTATCCTTGTCCAGTTGGTTACACAGGAGACAAATGCGATGCTTGTGATTATGGATTTTTTGGTAATCCGCCTGCTGGTGTGCCATGCAAAAAATGTCAATGCGGACCAAATATTGATGTTTTTGTACCAGGTATTTTTCAAGTTATTACTTTTTAAAAAAAATTTAAATGATGCTGATTTTTTGTGCAATAGGTGCTTGTGATCCCTTGACCGGACGATGCAGTTGTACAAAAAATACATCAGGTGTAAAATGTGAAGAATGCTTAGAGCGTCATTGGGGAAATCCATTGACAAGTGTAGGTTGTAATCCTTGTAATTGTAATCCAAAAGGATCCCTCTCTCAACAATGTAACAGAATGACTGGTCAATGTTCATGCAGATCAAACTACGCCGGTAAACATTGTGATCGGTGTATGGCTGGTTTCGGTAATTTGGCATTAGACTGTCCACTCTGTAATTGTAATCCGATTGGTTCGCTAAATCTTGATTGTGATCCAGAAACGGGAGAATGTAAATGTAAACCAGGTAACTATCTAATACATTTGATACATTCAAGATTTTAATTTGTCACATTTAAAAAAATCAATAAAATAAAAATAAAACAGGTGTGATTGGAGAGCGTTGTACAGAATGTAAGGATGAGTATTATGGGTTTAGTGATCAAGGATGCAAACCTTGTAATTGTGACGAACATGGTTCACTAACCAAGTCGTGTGATAAGGAAACAGGCCAATGTATCTGTATTGCCGGATTCAAAGGAAGAGATTGCAGTCAGGTAAGCATAATAAAAACCTAAATGTTCAGGTTAATTCGCATAAATATTATTGATCTTGATTTTATCATTTAAACGACATCAAACAGTGTTTACCACGGTACGTCGCTACACCAGAGGGTTGCATAAATTGTGATGGAATTTGTATGACTCTTCTACTTGACGATCTTGATTATCTCTACCGAGTTTTAAACAATACTGATTTTAGTTCGCTCAAAGATCTGCCTCTCAAAAAACTTAATTATTTAAGCGGAATCGTAGATGCAATTAAGGAAGAGACTGAAAAATACAAATGGCAGGTTAAGAATGCACGAAATAAAATGGATAACATCACTTATGCGTTTGACATTGAAGCATTTGTTGATATTCTAAATTTAAAAGCTATTGATTTAAGCAATAGAGCACCATCTCAAATTCGCGAAATATTAAAAGTAAAAGGTGATGCCAGTATTTTACTCAAAGTAGTGAATGATTTAATAGATGAAATAATTAAGATTGTAGACATGTTAAAAAACTACACACCTTATCATTTTCTGCAAAATATTGAGAGAATATTGATTGAAGCCGAAAAAATTTTACTTGAATTGAGAAAGAGAAATTATAAATCGAATCTTGAGGAAGCTGAAAGAGAGTTACGTAAATCAATGGCTTTGTTAGATAAAGTACGTAATCTGCTTCAAACGCCTAATGGACATGCACCTCTAATGAGTCAATTAAATAGATTGACTAGTATTGCTTATAGCGTTTTAAAAATTGTAGAAGAACAAGTGCAAAAGCCGATTGTGCAATCTATAGAACATGTGAGTCGTGGTAGACATTCTTATGCGATCGCAATCGAAGCAATGAATAATGTAACAAATTTAGCAGATAATGCACAATCCAAATTAGCGAACGCTCGCCAACTTATTGAAACTGCAAGACAAATTTTCATGGAAATTAATATCCTACTTAAAGGTTTTCCCAATAAATTTCATCAATTGCATCTTCGAACAAACACACTCACCGATCTCAAAAATGAGCTTGAACGTATTAATCCACAATATAAAGAAAATTATGTGAATGCTTGTAATCGACACGCTGATGAATTACTTAAAAGGGTAGATTTCTTGAAGAACATATTCTTACCATCAGAAGAATTAAGTAGGTACGCGATTCGGGCTGCGAACGTATATCAAAATATAGTAGATGCATTGAATCAAGCTGCCGAAGCAAGTAGAAGAGCATATAGTGCGGCAGAACGAGCCTATTCAGGTAAGTTGTAAATAAAATTTTTTTTTTCTTTTTACAAATATTTAATCTATTGCACAGAGGCCTATCCAACTGGAGGAAAATCATTGATTAATCAAGTGAAAGATTCATTAGAACGTAGTTTAAAATTGTTAGAGATGGCTAAAGAATTGCGCGACAATAAAGTACCTGAATTAGAGCGTGAATTGCATAAGAAAATGTTTTTAATTGATAAAATTAAAGAAGATACAGAGGAAAATGAGCGTAAAATGGAGTTGATTATCAAAGATTTGGAACGTTTAACGA
>BLXL01010158.1:0-26302 GCA_023170135.1 Acarapis woodi
TCAATGTTAGCGTTTCCTTTTATATTGTCTGCGATTAATACCTCGTACAAACCCACTATTTTTTGAGTGACTTATAAAATATTCTTAGGATCCATTGTCAAGTTAATTTTTTATACTTTTTAGCTCTTAGTTTTTCTGAATGATTGTTCAACTACCTGTAAATTTATTTATTGCAAATTATATAAATAGCCATAAACTATTTGATTTTCGAATTCTATGATGCGAATTGTTGAGGTGCAATTTTTGTTAAATTTCAAGTGCACTATATCTAGAGGAATATTTTTTTTTTTCCTTAGTATGAAGTTTTCAAAAGTGTGCGTGCCATGTTATGTTTGAAATCCTCAATTCGACGTAGAATGATTTAAGAAAAAAATTAAAACGTCAGATTACATGTTAGATTTTATTACACCGTTTAACAAATTTTAATCAATACATAAATCCTAAAGTCTAGACTAAAAGTGTGAATTCTCTGACCTAAAAAATTCAAGCTTCTTTAAGTCATTATTGGTTTTAAGTGAATAATCTAAATATACGTCTGAGTTAACCATGTATTATAACCAATTCTAGATTATACATTAATTTTATTACATTGGCGTTAATTATTTAGATTCAAAATTTAATGTAATTTAATTTTATTTATTTAATATTAGCAGTTTGTAGTGATTAAAAAATATAAATTAATAAAATTTTCTCATAAAAACGCCAAAAATATTAGATGGCCAAAAGTGAATCGAACTTACAATCGTTTTTTAATATTTTTTGAAAAGTTCGAAAAACTTAAAATATTTATTTCTCTAATCGTCATTTTGGTCTTTTTTTGTTAAAAATTTTTTTTTTTTTTGGTTGAGAAAATCCAAAACCTGATTTCTGGATATTTAAACGATTAAGTTTTTGATTAATAACGTTCTTTAGATTTATAATCTTTATAAATAATCTTCTTTTGGTTTTTATTTTCAAGTTTTTTTTTAGGATTCTTTTTAGAATAATTTGTAAAAATTATTTCAAGATTAAAGAGTTACACATTCAATTTGCTTGAAATTTAATTTCATGCTGATTTTCAATTAAGATTAGACTCAAATAAATTGTTGAAAATCTTAAATCTTATAATATCTCAATTTAATGTTCTTTTTTTTTTCTTTTTTTTCTTAAGTTTCATTTCAATAAATTTGTTTAAATTTTCGATTAAAGTAATTTAGAACATAGCATTTGAAATTCTAAATTAACTAATTTTTAACTTTCAAATTTTTGAAATTATCTTGATGACATTATTCAATGAATGTTCAATTTTGATACAAATATAATGATGAACAAATTTAATTAAAAGAAAAACTTGGTTTCAATACTTATTCTATTTTAAAAAATCTAATAAACTCAAAGATAGTTTATCTTTTTTTTTACATTAATGAATAAAAAAACATGGTTAAGTAGTCCATTTTATCCAATCTATTTTTTTATGGTTTACTTAAATTTTCATGTATAATTAAAATATTTATATTTTTTTAGAATCAATTTTCTTTTAAACTTTATCATATAAATTTACGATAAACGATTTTTAAATATTAATGATTACAACTCACAACTTAGTCGCAAATTTTCATAATCTTATTAAATTATAATAGTTTTTCTAATTTCAGTCAAATATTTTGAAATGTTTTTTTTTTATAAATGTTCAAATGTAGCAAATTTTTTTAATTTTACAAATAGGTTTCAAATGTAAAAAATGAATAATAAAATACGATTGAATTTTCAAATTTGAATTCGAATATAAAAAAATTTATATCAATCTAAAATTAATTTTTTTTATTCATCCGATATTCAAATTCTATTTCACATTTTATGGTAATTAATCTAAAATTTTTTCTAAAATTTTTTCTAAAATTTTTTCTAAAATAGTGCATTTGTTAAGAGCATATTTTTCAATCAAATATTAAATCTTATAATTAACCTATTTGTAAGTAATATTACCTTTATGTTATAAGCATAATTTTTTTTTAAATTATATCAGGTTCATTTCCTGCATAATATTAATAAAACGTATTAAAATTTTTTAATTGAAAAAGTATTAAAAAATAACAAACCATTGAATCATTTTTAAAATTCAAGTCGCTAATTTTTTATTGTATAAAAAAAAATTCATTAGAGAGGAAATTCGCAATGAAATCAATGTTGAAATTCAAATCGAAATAATAAATCAAAATAAAATCCTTGTAAATGATGATGATTTATGAAACCTTGATAGTTCCAAATTTAGAAATTTTATATTTATAAATTCTAGACTTTACAATGTTTTCAAAATAATTGAAAAATTAATGGCGATTAGTTATTGCTTGAAAAGTCATTATAGGTGCGACTCGTAAGTATTTGTTTTATTAATAGTATAATTATGAGTGTCATTGAATATTTTTTGATTCATTCTTATTTCTCAACAAAAAATTATAATTAATGGCTTGATTTATTATTCACTGAATTATGTGCATCAATTTTTTGTTTTCTGAAACACTTCTAAATGGATCATTAATCCCTTTTCAGCAATTTGAATATAAAATAAATATTCAATTTTTTGATTAAGATCTAAAAATTACTTATCTGTTTTGGATTATTATAAAGAAAATATCTTTTTGTTGTTCGTAATAATCTAAATTGTTTTATCAAAAGTATTATTTTCTGTTTATTTGTGAAATTATTTTCTACTGATTTTGATAAACTTGATAAATTCTTAAATAGGTGATATATTTTTTTAGTATCAAATTAGAATTTTTTTCATCAGTAAAATGTAATAATTGGTTAAATCAAATAAATTAATTTCGGAAAAAATTTTTAACAAATTTAGTACCAGTATTTCATTAAAAAATCTTGTTTTTGTCAATCTAGTTATTTAATTTGAAATTTACCGATTTCTGCATAAAATTACAAAATAATATTTGTTCAAATCTGCGACAAATACTATTCAATTTAAGTTATATCCATTATATATTATTAACTTTTTTTTAGTTATGGGATTAAAAAATAGATAATTCATAAATTTTTATAATGAAAAGAAAGCAATAAATATTTTTGATTCAATAAAATACAAAAATCACAAAATTAGTTTAGTTTCTAAAAAATTTATATTAATGTTAAATAAAATCATTGGTAATTGAATCAATAGTATTCTGAAAAAATTATATGCGGATTTTTCTTTTAATTTTTCTATTAATTTTTGATCTATTCAAAAAGATTTGTTTCAAAAATTTCGAATTTTACTAAATTATTGTTATTTACTATCTAATTGGAGTTAGTAACTAGCAATTTTAGTGACACAAATAGATAATATCTCAGAGAATATTTAATATTTACATTAGGAAGAAAAATCAAATATTCAATAAGTTCTTCTGCTTTTATGACCTTAAATTTTTTTATTTCCTTTTATATTATTAATTATGAATTTAGAGCACTGAAAATTTATTTTTATTTTCCGCTAATTATTTATTATCTTATTTTTTAGACTTTACGCATCCCACTTACAATGAAGTATGGTTGTCTTTCACAAAGCACTTGGATACATGCCATTCAATCTTTAATAACACTTCTTCAAATTAGTCTTCCGGTCGCGAGACAAAACGGTATTTTATTATCATTTTTAATATTCTGAATCAATCTTTAAAAAAAATAAAAATCAAATTATTTATTTATTTTATTTAAAAATATTAAATTATTATTTGTAATTATACTAGACACTTAATCATTAAGAAAATTTATATTTGATTAATGATTTTTTTCTTACTTCAATCATAAAATATCAAATCCGATTGGTTTAAAACATTATAAAAAATATTTTCTCAAAAGCCCAAGATTTCTCTAATATATGGGCAGATTTAGCGCTCTGTTTAGAAGGATACTTGTTTCCTAATTACAATCAATTGATACTTGGTGTGGATGAATTACAACAAGATGAAATGTTAGATGTCAAACTTGTTCAAATAATCCGAGATAGTATTCTTCCATTTGCTAACGAAATGCCAAAAGTTTTTGTTTTACAAATAGTTTCTATACTCAATCGAGGATCAATTCACTCAGCAACTAGTATTTCTCCAGTTGGTAAGCTGATTTCAATTTCAATAAAAAATGATATTTGAGTACAAAATTCACCTTTTTTCGCAGAGAAAAAAATATTTCATAGATATTTGAATAAATTTTTTATTTTTATTTAAAAATCTTTTATTAATTGTATTTTACACATTTGATCAAGATACAGAATCAAGTAGAAAATTACGAGAAGAATTTGCTAAGACGTGCTTCGAAACATTGCTTCAATTTTCATTTTTCGGACCCAAAAGTAATCCTAATCTTTTTATACAATCTAATGCATCACCAAAAAACAATGCAGAAATCGGTTTAGTTAACAAGCTTGCTGTGACCTCATTACTGCAGCGATTCAATGATGTTGTTAAAAAATATGTTGAAGATGAAAATTTGAGTGGCAAATGTCCACTTCCAAGACATCGTATGTCCGAAATCTCATTTGTACTCAAAGCATTAGCGACTTTGATATGTTCTCTTAAAAAAGCTCCTAAAACTACAGGTAACATATTTATCTATAAAATTTAAATTTCATACATAATCAAACTAAAGCGACTAATTTTTTTTAGTCGAGCGCGGAGTATGGGATCAACTAATTGATTTATATCCTCACCTTGTTGATTGCACAATGTCGAATTCGGCTCAAGTTAATCATTCGTTACGAGAAGTTCTTTATGAATACAAGGACTTATTACAACCGTTTAAATATAAAAAGCTAATTAATGGAAATGTTAATTGATCCGTTTGAAGTTTAGAATTTATAATTTTTTCTTTTCATTGATGTTTTTCATTAAATCATTAATTATCGATCATTATTATCATTCAAGTATTTATTATAAATTTTGCTAGGCTATCATTATGATGTCACAAGTTATTTTCTCTAGAATCAAGTGAACAAATCGGTTTAAGAAAAACTCATAAATTTTTGACTGTAAGGAATTTTGATAAAATTAGAGGTATAATTTGATATATCTTAATCCTAAGTTTTGTCTGTACACCAGGTTTTTGATTTATTTTCTGGTTATTTTCAATGCAATTATTTGTAAATATTTTTATTTTTATGCAATGGTTTAATAAATCTCATTAGTATTTTCAAATCTAAAAAACATCCCTTTCTATTCTAAATCTTGAAAGTAGGTGAGTTTTTTTTTAATCTATAAAAAAAGTTTATAAACAGAAATTTCAATGCATATTTCATTTTACAACTCTCCTTGTTGAGATAATTTTTTAATCCTCAAAAAATAAATTTATGAATGTAAATTATGAATTTTTTATTTGTTTTATAATTTTTTTTTGTATCCGGCTTCATATTTCATTTTGATATAAATTCATTTTTCTGCTATATTTTATATTAAATCAAAATTACATAAAAAGAAATATTATTTAAACTTATTTGTCTCTTCAAACATTTATAATTATATTTTTTTAATCAAAAGTGATGTTAAAATTTTTAATGTATTTTTATCTTCTCGTCAAAATATCACAATTTTATTATTTTTTATGTTAATCAGCTTATCTAATTTTTGTCTCTTTTCTTCTTAATAAATGAATTTAAAAAATACCTGTAACATCTTTTAATGCAATTTTTTGTCATTAGTTTTTATTGACATTTATAGATAAAATAATAAAAGATTCTTGACTATGAGCTTTAGATGAAAGGTTGTTTAATTGGTCTTAATTATTAAAAAAATATTTGTATATAAAATGCCACCAAAGCGATTAAATTGTTGTTCTTTATTATTCTATTCATCAAACGCATTCTAGAAATTAATATCAGTTCATCGAAAAAAAATTTTGGCTTTATGAAGATTTAGTTCGTTTTGACTATTTGTTACGAAACCTATTTTCTATTGAAATTCGTTTAAATTAATTTGAAAAAGATAAAAAATTTAAAGTAAGAATACATTACAATATTTATTCATTTTTCGATATATTTTACGAACAATTGTATTTCAAATACTAAGAATCAAGCTGCAAATATGAGATTTCTCAGCTTCATAGAATGAACTATTTTTATTATCACTAGAAAAAAAGCAGTAAACTATATAAATTAATTAACATTTCAAATGTTAAAAAAAAAGTACTTCGAATCTAAAGATTGATTTGAAAAATAAGAAAAGAAAAAAAAACAATGATTAATTTTGCTAATAGTAAAATGATGAATAAAAATTATAAAAATGTGCTCTCTTTTTTGATTTTATAATTTCTTGGGATATATATATAGTTGGTAATTTTTCAGATTTAAATCTTTATTTAAAATATAATTCGAAACATTGCTCATTTTGTAGAGAAAGGAAAATTTTCTCTTTTTATGGAAATTAGTTTGCTCATCTATTTCTATATACACATATTATAAATTAAATCTTGAATTGAAAATGAGTGATGAAAGTTTGGAAAAAAATGACAAAATAAATGTATAAATTTTTATTTTTAAGTTTTTACAGTTTGTTTGCATCTATGAATTTGAGAAACATGTATGAATGATTTTAGAAAATCATAACATTTTAGGCCTAAAATATAAGCTAAAAATTAGATCAAATAATGTAAATTTTTAGGTGAAATGTCACTTTGACTGGATTGTCAAGAAAAACTTGGATGATGGATTATGTTTGTTCGAAAATAGAGGTGAATTATTCACTGTTAAAATTGACTTGATTATTTTATGTTTTTTTGATTTTGTCAGTAAGTTTATATCATTCAGATTATTCTTTTTAATTTTGGTGAATATATTTTTCTGAATAGATGATTTATCTGACTGATAATTTGTTATTTGACCGTTGATCGTCAATTGAGAATCATTCATGTGTTGGTAAAGAAATTTTAAATTCGGATTATAATGACGTGAATGAATATTTTTTTTGATCTGTTTGGTATTGTTGAATTTAGTATAATTAAGTATTTTTAAAAAATCATTCGCCGGCTTGACAAGCTTGATGTCTGGCTCACCACCATTCATAGATGTATTTATAACTAATGCAATCGTTAAGAAAAGAATGATTGCTGTTATGAATTTAGCTGCGTTATTGAATGTACATTCGATGCATTGGCAATCAATAAATGAGTCCCAAAATGATTTGCAAACCTTCAATGAAAAAAGAAATGTTGTTTGTGAATTATTCATGTAATTTTGTTTAATTCAAATGATAAATCTATCGTAATCTCGTCTAAAAAATATGAAAAATAAAAAAATGTAAAAAATTTACAGTCTCTAAATCTCGGCGCTCCTCTTCTGGATGCAATATCTTGCGGAGGTCGGTTAGTTTAGGCATATTTTCTGCTGTCATTGAATAACGATATCTTCCTACACCTGTATTTGCAAATGATGCATTTTGAGTGCTTTGCTTCAAACTAGATTGTAATTTTTTATTATCTATTTTCGAGCTTATTGTGCTATTTGACATGCTTGCGTTTGTACTGTTCAAATTACCCGCTTTATCCAAACTAATCGACCGGCCAGTTAAGTTCGACAATCGACCAGAAATTGTAGATACATTAATTTTTGATGGAACATCTGCAGAATTATTTGCACTGTCAATCGAGTTATAATGAGTCAATTTGGCAAAACGGACTGCTAAACTCGAAGTTGCCTTTTTTTAATGATTAATCAATTGTTGTACGAAACGAAAGTATCATAATCATTGAGAAGAAAACAAAAATATTAATTTTAATAACTTGACTACAATTTTTCAAAAAAATTATTTTTCGTGTAAAAAATCAAAAATATGGTACCTAAAATTAATGATAAAAAATAATTTATAGACAAAATAAAAAGTAATAAAAACCTTAACTTAAAATTAAATCAATTATAATATTCTTCACAAATTTTTCTGTTCAATTCATACATTTAATTTATATTTTTTTAAATTATTTTGATAATTATTTGACTTTATTGAAATTTTATAGATATTGATTCTACAAATTTACTCTCAATATTAGAAAGTATATCTATGACTACAATCACAAAAATAATTTTATTTTTTATATAGTTATAGACCAAACTTTAAATCAGATTATTAAATCTTAAAATTAATTAATTCATTTAAATCAATATCTTCATAAAAGTTATTTTATAAATAACATACAAATGTAATTTTTATTGTATTTAGTAATATCTATTAAATCAATTATAGTTTGACCCAAAGTTAAATTCAATCAATTCAAATTAAGTAGATATTTGTTCACTAAGTAATTTTTTATCATCCTGTTTTGATAATTAAAAATTTAATTTCATACTTTTTTCATGTGATTTCGGATCTACCTTTTGTTTCATACAAATTTTTTACTTTAATTGGCAAAGAAAAAAATTGCCTAATCTGTTATTTTGAAATTTCGATTTGCAATCTATCTTTCTAGTTTCAATTTAAAACTTTTTTTTTTATTTTGTGATTGGTTACGAAAGTTTTTCCAAAAAAAATCAGTAGGCATGCCATCTACATGATTGATTACTACAACTAATAAAATTTCGATTCATGAGTACATAAATTTTTATTAATTTTGTTGTTAATTGAAATTCAATGGTGAGTTTTGAAATCAAACAACAATTTCCAAAAGTAAAAAAATGTGGTTTTATAAGATGAAATTTTATTTAAATTTTTTCTTGTTAATAAAATGAATTGAATGAGAATCTTTTAATCAAATTAGTTAAATTATTAATATCAAAAAAATGAAAATGTGAAGCAATTAATTAAAACCACGAGATAAGCTACGAACTCAAAATTATATTTATTAAAATTATTATAATTATTTTGACTACTTGATAAACACTATAATATTTATGATTCAACAAAATCTTACAATGATTTTTATTTAAAAGATGCTAGTTGTGATCCTTAAGATCTACTTTTTTATAACCTGCAAGGAAAGCTGAAAAAATTAAAACAAGTTTGAAAAAAAAGTTTCCATTACTCTATATTAAAATGTATTCAAAAAAATTTTATAACCATCTCAAAATATCATTTTGGACTCAAGTCAGAAAGTTTCAGTGATTACTTATTAATAATATTTATTCGCTTTGTGAAAAAAACCAATTTTAATTGATATCCTCGAAAAATTTATGAAGTTAATAAAATAGCCTATAAACTTTCTAATCGCTTATTACTAATCATTAGTTCAAACGCAAATTATTTAAATAAAATTTGCTTTTATATAAATTGCAGAACCATATTTTTTTTAACTCGCCAAGAAAGCGATATAATTAATGTTTGATCAGATTCGAGTGCTATGATCGCTAATTAGATTACGACCGAACTTGTCAGTTCAATATTAGTCAAAATTATACAAGTACTTGGTATTTATAATCTCAATAAGTAGCTACACAAAAACTAGGATAACATCGTTGATGAAAGCAAACAAAAGTGAAAAATTATAGATTTCTTGCAATTGTCCAATTTTTTTTCATCAAAATATTTTTTCATTTTTATTTTTGTTTTGTGAATTTTCGAGTTTCAAAGAATTTTTCTTTTGATTGATTTAATATTTACAAAAAAAATTAATTTTATGATTTTTTGTGATATAATTTTTGTAGATTCAATTAAATGTATTTTGAGATTTGAAAAACTGCTGAGATTTTTTCCAAAATATATCTTATATTCAAAAAATTTTTAAGAATTTAATTTTTTTTTTATCAAGTAAAATTCAGTTTCATACAAAATTAGATAAATTTTTTTTTTTTATATTTTAATCAACAATTATAAAAATTTTCAGAATGCTATAAAATTGAAAAATATAAGACAAAAAATTTTGAAAATTATTACAAAATAATAATTCATTTATCAATGAATCGGTCTAAGTAAAAATAAATCACCAAGATCTGAATTGAATAAAAATATTAAGAATCATATCAAATTTCGAAGATTAAACCTTTACATAAAAAATTTTATAAGAATTATTAACTGTTCTGTTCAAAGAAATTTTAAAATGAATATGAACTTAAGAAAAGCTAAATGCTATAGCTTTAATGGAAACAAATAAAGTAATATAACTTTATAATAAATATGGAAATGAGAACATCTATGATAAATCAGATTTTTAATTATTTAAAGTGGATGTGGTGGTAATAAATCATTCAAGAAAATTCGAATATTTCATATTTTCAAATTGTCAATAAAATTTTGAAATTATAAAATTTTCTAGGAAGTTTAGGATTTATTTACAAATCATGTATGCTTACTACAAAATCATGCACATTTCTGAAACTAAAAATTTGAAATTTAGTCGAAAAAAATTCATGTCAATATTCACATATATTATTCATGGTTTCTATAGAAAACTGTGAAAAATATATAAACATTCTCGTTTAATTAAATGGACTACTAGCACTTATTTTTTGTTAAGTGTAGACAGATTTAATTAATTATGCTAAAAAAAAATTTTCGAATTAATTAACACTGATTTAATGTTCCGAAATGAAAAATACTATTTGATAGAATTCAGTTTCTTAATGAAATAGTCATAAAGCTTATAATAAGTCTGTAAAATTTATAAACTTCTATTCATTGTTTGGCTGATAGGACATATATTGAAAAAATTATTCAATTAATCGATAAAACACTTATTTTAAATTCTTACTTTTTAAATCTCATAATCCTTTCAACAGTCTTTTTCTTTCAAATTAATGTGCTAAAATTTCGAAATAAAAATTTGATGTATATGTGATTCAATAATTATTTTGATAAAATACGATGTTATTTGAATGAAAAAAGTAATCTCTGATAAAAAGTAGCCCAAAAAAACATACAATTTATTAGGTTAAAATCATATTTTTTTTTATTAGTAATTGCATAGTAAATTTAAAATTTAAGCTAATTAGAATTTTCAGAAGGTGTTTTTATAAAAAGGAAGCTTTATTTTATTTTTATTTTTTTATAACTATAAAACATTAGAAATTCAAATCAATTAAAAACAGAGAATTTGAATAATTTGATAAGTATCATCGTTGCAATTAAATAAAAGTTTAGCAGAATTAATTTTTTATTGCCCTAAAGATATAAAAATTCATTTGTCAAGAAAATCATTTTTAAAATTCGAATGCTTTTTGGCCTTTGGTTTATATATACTATACGAACCTGAAGAAAAAAAATCTATTTAAATTGCGATTTGGACACAGAATTTTTTTTATAATTGATTAATTATTATAAGATATTTTTCTTTGAGTGAACTTTTAAAAACGAATTTCGTATCAAGAAATTTTTCTTCGCATTCAAAAAATTTGACATCAAAATGCGATGGAAAATAATAATTCGAGTTACTTTTGAAACTTTAATCAATGTGAACCATCTAGTTAATTTATTTTTTGAAAATAATATAATTAGAGATAATTTTTTGCTTTAGCCTTGATGTGAAAAATGTTTATATAAAATGTGTGCCACTCACGTCTTTTTTATTTATTTATACATGGATAACCACAGATTTGAAAAGTAAAAAAGCTCAACAAAAAAAATATTGATCAGAAATATGAGTTCTCCTAAACGTTTCTTTTTTTTAATCTCAATATTTCTGAATATATTTTTTAAAGCACAAAGTTTTGATTTGTTTCTGACAAAGTAAATTTACACAAATGCGAAATGTTCATTTGTGATTTTTGAATTGATGGAAATAATTTTATTTCATTTTCAAATCTTTTTGCTAAATTACAATTCAACAAAAATAATAAAATCTGAAAATTTTTCGGCAAGAAAAAAGGCTAAATCATTAATTTTGCAAAAAGATTTTAACAGACTTTTTTGAACATAAAAAAAAAAAATTTTTTTAAATATTGCGTTTTCGTTCATTTGCCTACAATTTGATTTTGACACAATTTAAAATTGATTCAAACCTTTTTTGCAATATCGAATTTCTTTTGCATCAAATTTGATGGTTTGATTTAGCATATTTTTTACAAACAATTCAGTTATTCGCAAAATGATAATTAATATCGATCGAAAACTTTACTTTCCTTTTTATATTTCCGCTTTTGAGTGAAAAATTTTCTAATAAGGTTCTATGAATTGTTAAAAGAAAATATTGTTTGTAGTCATTTTCTTTAAAATAATCAATTTTAAACTCGATACTATTGTATTAATTTTTTAGTAATGTTTTTACAATTTAGAAACATTTAAAATGGTGTGTAAAGATAATTATTTTTTAACGTGTGACAAATTGTATTTTAAAACAAAATAATTTCGAAATAAATTGGAACAAAAAATTTAGTTAAAATTAGATCTTGTTTAAGTTTTAGTGAAAACTATTGTAAATAGTCTTGCCACTATAGAAAATCACTTTATAAATTTTGATTTAAAACAATTTGAAGCTTTTTATTGATAAAAGCAAATAAAATTTGCAAAAAAAAAAAATTTAATTTTTTTTTTTCATTCTATTGACTTTTATTTCGCAAATATTTTTCGACGATAAAGATTTCTAAGATAGTAAATTTATTCTAATGGAAAAAAGAAAAAAAAACGGAAACACAAGATGTAAATTTTTATTATTAAAATAAACTAAGACTCAAAAAATTTTTTGAACCTTAATAATTTTTGTGCAATTAAATTTATAAGCTTAAAACTTAATAAAAATGTATACCTTCTTTCGCAATTTCGTCATACTGCTTGTACTTGTCGTCGACTCACATTTTGATAAACTATTGCCATGTAATTTATTTAATGAACTTGCATTGGATAGTGTGCTTTTTGAACCATTTGTTGTGATACTGTCACTTTTACGTAAATTAGTTCGCAACGCACGCAATTCATCCGCTGATTCGATAATCTCTTCTTGTGTCTGTTGAATATCTAGATTGTGGTTGTCTATTTCTTTTATATTTTCAGACTTTTGACTGATTACTGAATTTTCTAATGATTTCTTAATTTCTGAAATTTGTTTTGATGTCTCTTTTTTCGATTGACGAAACATTTGTATTAAAGAAAATCTATTTTTTTTATTTTTATTCATACTGCTTATTTTTTCTTCTGATTTCCCATTTTTTATTACATCACTTACTGATGAGTCACTTATTACAACCAACTGTTCCGATGAATTTTTTTTAATCAATTTATCTTCATTCCCGTTTTTTCTAGATTCAATTTCTGCTTTTAATCTATTCTCTTTATTTGTTTTAGCTTCTTCTGGCACAAAATCATTATCTTCAAAACTTTTATAGATCGGTTCAAATAAAGGAGGTGCATCCATTTCAGTAGTATGTTGTAATTTTTTAAGCGAAATTAATATTGAATTACGATCGCTTGTCTTTTTTCGGAACAGTTGTTCATTCGGTATAAGATGGTTGTTATCATTTATTTTTTTTTCAACTTTTGATTCTGAATACTTAAATTCTTCGAATTCGTTTTCTGATTTATCAAAAACTTTCTTCTCATCTTTATCTTTTTCATTTAACTTAGTCAGACCAATTTTATCTTTTAAAATATTTTGCTCAATTGACTGTTTATCATTGATTACCGTATTTGAAGTTGCTATATTTGAATTCGTTGTGGCAGAAATTTTCAAGTTAATAGACTCGGTAGACGATGATTTATGATTCATACCTATTTTTAAATTTTTATCCAGATTAATTGAATTTTCAACTAATTGACTACTTTTAGAGACAAATTTATCGAATTCATAATCATCTGTTAAGAGATAATCAATTACTTTTGAATTATTCAAACTTTCATTCACTGATCTTGTTGAAAACATATTTGAAAAATATTTTGGTGCTGGTTTATTTCGATAAATTTTGGTAAATTCAGCCGAGACTTCTGGATCTCCTGTCTCGATTTCTTGATTCAAATTTGGATTAATATTTAAATTGATTGGGGGTATATGGGTAAATTGTAAATTTATTGGCTGAGTTGCTTTTGTTACATTAGATTGAGCCAAACTTTTTAAGTCAGGCACAGAAAAATTGGACGGTGTAGCTTTTAAATTGCTCAGCGATGAATTTGTAATATTTACTGGATTCGTGATACTAGACCAAGAAGTTGCATCGTTGCCTAACAGAGCAGGGTTAAATTGACATATATGCAAGGGTGAAACATAATGCTGGAATTTCGTTGTATTCAAGCTAGCTGTTTTACTCATTGGTTCATTAGTTGCATACGACAGAACTGCAGATGCAGGATGCAAATGTAAAGGATTATGTATTAATACAGGATTAGTAGTGACATTACTAGTCAATTGATCCGGTGTCAAATTAAAATGTATTGGTTGAGGAAATGTAATTGAACTTGTGTTTGATGCCCCAAAATTTTGCTGTTGCTGAATAAACTGATTAGGTGTATAATTTACAGATAAATTTCCAAAATGCATAGCATCATCTCGATATTCGGCATAATTTTTTTGGCCACGAAGTGTGCTATTTAAACTTGTTTTACGCTTACACTTTCTACATAAACGTTCTTTACTACATTTGCTTTTTGTTGAATCAACCCTTGATAAACGAACTGAATTTGACTTACTTAACCGATTTTCATTTGGACTTAAAACTAAATAATTGTATTTTGGTAGAGTATTCGGCGAAATAGGTGCTTTTTTTGAATTTTTGATATTTTTTGAACTAAGCTTGTGTTTATTTTTATCACGGACAGGTGTTGTTACATTACTAGGCACAGCCGAATATGAGCTAAGGTAAGTCGGGGATGGAGACAAAGGAATATTATAAAGAGAACCATCAGGCAAAAGAAAAAGGGACGCAGGCATCATTGATGCATTTGTAATATTAAGCGGGGAATGATGCAAATGCAAACCACTAGCTAATGATTTGGAATTATCTGCAAACAAAGTTGATGAAGATTCGATGCAATTGTTGTAGATTAAGTTTTCATTATTCAAATAATGAGCTTGAGTGACCCGTTTAGATGGTCTTGAAAAATTAAAAGTGCGAATATCTTCTGTGCTCCGACTGTAGCTATGATTTGATAAATTCGCTGCTTGTAAAGAAAATGAGGCGGACAAATTATTATCATTTGGATGAATTGATTGCTTAATCAATGATTTGCGGTGGTTTCGGTTGCTCCGATAATGTTTACAACGTGATAGATTTTCTTTTCGAACACGTTTTTCAAAAAGTGGCTCGAATCGTTTATCGGGCGGCGGTTGAACAATTTGTGGTATACTAGTCTTTTGAGTGTGCAAATTCGAATCGGTCGAATTTGATCTAGATTTCTCATTTTTATTTTTTTTAAGATGACGCTTTTTTAATGAATTTTCAGAAGAATTAAATGAATGCGTTCTTATTATCGTTGTTGCATAATTTTCTCTATTTAAATAATCAGCTTTTGTTAAATTTTTTGGTGAACTCCATCCTTTATAACTTATATTTTCATTAGTTTTCAAGGAATTTTGATCATCAAGGTCGACTTGTGATTGATTAGTACATGTTTTATCAGACCTCATTTCCAAACATAATTTTATGGCAGGAAGTGAATTCGATTGAGCTTGAATCGAAGATTTCTCTTTTAAATTTTTCACTTTTTGTTTTTCGGGTAAATTAACGTCTTGGTTTGGTTGTTTCATGCTAAATGATTTATAATCTCTTGATTGTTCGATAAATTGAACATTATCATCTAAATTGATTTTTGTATTTTTATCTAGACTATCGTTTCTCATCTGACCAATTTTATCGATAAACGTTTTCTTTGTACCTGGTCTCTTGATAAGTCGTCTAATGCTCTTATCATTTGATAGAAATTCATTCTCTTGCCTGATAGATATGTCACAAAATGCAGTTTGCTGTTCAGGTATCGATTGTGAAGGATTACTTTGGCTGAAAGATAAGTTTTCTTCATTTTTACCGTTACCTGATTTAAATTTATCATTTTGAGAAATTTGATTATTTTGCATCTGGACATCTGTTAGTTAAAATATCGCCTTTTGAACCTTATAATCCGGTTCTGAAAGTTTAAAATAAATTGACATTTTGTCGTCTTTTTAATTAGATATGTAAATAATAATTAATATAATTATTATATTAATAATTTCAATAAATTTTTAAATTCAAATGACATTGATTTCTCAAGAAAAATAATTTTCTTTGCAGTACTAAAATCTACAGAAAATTCAAAAAAATAAAAAGAAAATTTTCGGCTAATAATAAAAATCACATAAATTATATTAACGATGAAGAACATCAGATTTTTTTTTTAGTAATAAATTTCCAAATCATACCAGAAAAGCTAAGTTGTCAAGCTATCACTAAATTCATTTAGCAAAATTTTATCAAAAAGATTTGTTCGCGATAATCACACAAATTTTTTTTTCGTTTGAAATTCACTTTGAATTTGAATTGTATGAACTTAATTCACAAATAGAAACGAATTCATAATTATAAACAGAAAATTATAAAAAAAAACACCACTTTTTTTTTTATATTGGACAATATAAAGCAATATGTCTGTATGATGTAATATCGATTAGAAAATAACAGTTCGATTTGGTGCAGAAAAAATTGAGTTTTTCTTTTTTGCACGATAAAAAATTGTAATTGCCAATGAGTTAACTTATATGTTCCATCTAATGCATACACTTTGATGAATTTTATGAACAATATGTCTACTGTCGCCTTAAATTTTGTTGTGTTATTCAACCATAAATTACTCTTTTTCTTTTTCATCGATTTTATCATGCGATATCATTACTTTATTGACATTACTTATCATTTTTGAGCTTAAATTTGCAAGACTAAAAGTACTGATAATCAAAAGTTTCTTTTAATGCAGTGTGTTAAAGACACGTGCAATAGTCTGGGGGAAATAAATAATAAACGATTAATCATCTATTTTTTTTATTTTCATTTGACGTAGTTTTTTTGGACGAATTTTCATTTTTCCTACTCCATTATTTACACTTATCATTTTTTCTTATTTCGTTGTTTTCGAACCACTTATAATAATTTTTAGGAATTCTTTTTTTTTTGTTTTCCAGCACACATTAATTTTACAAATTTTCGTAAATAATTTTAATCATTTCAATATTTATCGAACGGAAAGATTAAACATTGATTTTGAGATGAAAAATGGAGAAATCAAATTCAAAATAAAATTTTAGAAGGCATAAAATCTATTCGAATTCGTATTGAAAAGAAAAAATTTAAAAGTCAAAAATTATCGTTTAATGAATATCAATTAAAAAAAATTGAAAATTTTGTTAGTTTAGTATTTTTTGAAATTTTGAATATCATATTTTTAGTAAATAAAGTATTAGTAATTAAAGAATATAGTGAATATGCTCAAATGAAAAATAAATACTTGAAGATTTGTCGATTCACTCTAGTCACGATTTTTTAAAAATACTGACCAAAAAATTAATTTATTATTGTTGATACTTTTTACAAAAATTTTTAGAGAGGTCACCTTGAGAATATTTATAAATGAAAAAAATATATTTTCAGTTTTCTTCTGAATTTATTGTCAAACGAAGAGTAATTGATTTAAAAATGATATTGTAGACAAGCAAAATAACTGATTTTAAAGAATTTCCAGTGAGGTCTTTGAATTAAAACAAGGCTTTTTATTATTTAAGACATGTGATTCAAATTTTCATTAAATAGATTCTTTTGTGGAATTTCAGCAATGAAAATTTTTGCAGTTTTTTTTTGAAGAAAGTAAAAAGTCAAATAACTTAAAATAAAAATGTATAGCTTGAGTTGGTTTGAAAACAGTATAAATAATTAAAATTGAATTTTTGAACTAGAATATTTCAGACTTATCTAATTGAATAAACTAAAATAATTTTATAAAAATAATGATTTAATTATTTTTTTAAAGTAGCTTTTAATGGTTTATACTCTTAATTTTATTTTTTTTTATTGAACTAAGCACACGAAAAAAAAATTTGTCGTTTTTGATGTTTCGAAATAGCTTACATTGATTTCTAATTTTTTTTAAAATTTTTTTTCTTTCTTTGCCAATGATATAGTTTTATCTGTTTGAAATTTTTGAAAAAAAGACGAAAAAACAGAAGAAAAAAAAAAATAAAGATTAAGTAATAAAGTAACTTATTAGTGAATGTCAGCAATAAATCTACGTAAATTTGACTTAAATTAGGGATAATAATTTAACGCCTTCGAATCTTATTACTTTTCAAAAATCACTGTCTTATATCTCAAAATCACGAAGAAAGATTGATAAAAAAAGAAAAAAAGTTACTATTGATTTTTTGCAAGAATTTTAACATTCGTTCCTAATTATTTTCTATAGACGAAATACATCACAAATAGCGATTCGGAAGCATAAAAATTGCCTAAATTTTTTTGTAACAAATAAGAAAATACTGTACGCTTTAAGTTGAAATCTTTTAAAGTACATTAAAAAATACAAATCTTATTTTCTTCTTTTATTTTATGTGAAAAACTATGTCGGCGTTGTCAATTTCACAAAAAAAAAAACCGATGCTGAAGATCATTGGATAACTAGCTTAAAATTCGATGCTAGAGTACCCTCATCATTTCTGTGAAAGAGATAATATTTTCGAAATAGTGTTCAAAATCTAGGAGTTACATGTTTCAAGCTTGCGCAAAAAACGATAACTTTTTCCTCACAAAAAAGTATTAAATGAAATCTGATAAAGTATATCAAACTCTTGTTTAAATTTTTTAATTTTTTTAGATTTCTATCCTGATGCTTTTATAAATATTTTTTTAAATAATAATTTAGAGGTGAAAAAAGGTATTTTTCAATCGCAAAGTTTGACTTTTGATTAAAATTTAATATTTAATTTTTTGAAATAATTTTTTTTCCTTCCTAAAGCTATCCATCAATTTTTTTGCCTTAAAATTAGTTTGAAATCTGTATTTTTGAGTAAATCATAGTTGAATGATTTCTTAATTTCAAGGTATTTCTACACTGGTAAAAAAAATTATTTATATAATATCTTTATAACGCGATAAGCAAGAGGGCATTATTTTATTTATTAATCTGAGTGCAAAAATTATATCAAAAAATGAAACATTTAAACAATCATTAAATTTTTCTTCTAAACATCTAGATTATGATTAGTTGAATTTGATTCTTCTTAAATTGGTGATAATGATAAAAGCTAATCTGATTTTAAAATTTTTGAAAACATAGAATTCAAAAATTTGATATTGTAATTTTTAATGATCTTGATGAAAATTTTAAATTCCACTACATTTGTTTGAAACTATTTTTTTCAAGCAAGAAATTCACTAAGTTTTCATCATTTCCAATAATCTTGTATTTAAAAAAAAATTACATCAAATATTTATTAGTCATTTTATTGATTACAATGTTTTAAATATATTAGAGTTACAAGAAAATTGAAAATATTAATTACAAATTATCGCAAATTTAAACTCTAAAAATAAATTATTTCAAGTCACTGAATCTATGTGCCTATTGATTCGAAACCCTATAATTGTCGAATAGTAAATTAAGTGAGAAGGAAGAATTGTTTATTCATATATTTGAAAAAAATTCTACAAAGAAATTCACAGCGAAAGTTTACGTTTTCAAATTTATATTAAAAAAATTTAATTACGAAAACATAAAAAAAATAAGACTTCAATTTTTTTTTCAAATTAGAAACACCGCATTCTTGTATTTTTGTTAATTTCCTGGAAGTCAAATCTAATAAAATGCACATTTTTTAAATTTTCCGTTTATAGAGATTATATATTGCCAAAATACTTACAATTTTTCATTTATTTATTAAGCATCAATGTATTGATCTTGAAAATATAGCTATTTGAAATACGAATCTTTCGCATTTCATTTATTTTATTCTATGCACCTAATCAAAAAGTGAATGATTTAATTGGAATTTTAGTCTTAAATTTGAAAATCATGTATTCAAAATTTTTCTTTTTATTTGATCTTGTATTAATTGAAAAAAATTTGAAAAAAATTGTGAAAAATCTACATAAATTCTACATATCGAAAATAATTATAAATAATGATAACGAAAATTTTTAGTTAATTTATATAGGTTATAAATTAAATATATTTCTTTAAGAACGATTGATTAAAATTTAATATTTATATATTTTTTTACCAAAAATAATCGTAAACATAAAAACAAGATGTTTTTTAATTAAATATTTTCTGATTTTCAAATATTTAATATAGATTATATGATGAATATATAAACACATATATTATTAATATTAATTGAATTTTTGGATCTATTTTCTCGAAATCGCCCTGAAATTTAGCTCAATGTTTCCATGAATTATGCGAAAAAAAAAAAATATTTTTCAACAATAAAAACTCTTTATTCTTTTTATCAACTAATTTTCAATCTATTAAATTTTTTTTTATCATATTTAATGATTTTATTGAAATTTGATCGCTTTGGATAATCATCTTCTGTCATATAAAAAAACTAAATTATTTATAAAATATTTTTTTTTCAAAACTTGAATTAGGTGAACTGAAATCGCGAGATGAAATTAGTTATAAAAAGAATTGAATCGTTGACAAAAGAAATAATCATGAAATTCGCGGGCGAATTTGCAGCTTGTAAGCAAATTTTTTTATCATTATTATTAACTAATCAGATAAAGCATGATCATTCGAAATGAAAAAAAATTTCAAAAATTTTTGAAATTTTCGATTGTACAAGTCAGCAGACGTTAATTTTCAAAAATAAAGTTAGAATTTTCTAATATTACAACTGTCTATTTAATTTATTTTTTGTTTGTTTTAATACAATTTGCAAAAATTTTTACTATGACTTTGCATATATAATGATAGACATAATATGCGTGAAAATTTTATAATCAATTCTGGTAAAAAAAATAAGTATTTGTATAAAAATATTCATGCAATAATTATTATCTGATAAAGCTTGAATTTTGATAAATACTAGAAAAATTTTTTTTAAGGATTACATTTCAGTCATATTGAAATAAATGTATATTCATTGAATGGAGTATTTATGTTACTAATATTAATTGAGAATAATACTGTTAATGGTAACAATTCGGTATTTAAATTTTTAGAATAATTTTGTGCATCGAAATTCTTAATTTGAAGTCTTCGGAACGATAAAATGCATAAAATATTCTAACAATATTAAAAATTAAATTGGTCATTAAGCCTTTCAATTGCATTAGAATTTGTTGCAAGACTATATTTTTTATTTTATCGTGGTAATTCTGTGACAAATTTTGACTATTAGACAAACAAAAATTTCCCACTTAATTAAGAACAAAAAACATGATTTTGAGAATCAATGAGTTAATAATTAAATCGATAATAGATTTAAAAGAAAAATTCTATAAATTCAGATTTTTTATTAGAAAACAATTTTTAAAATGAAATTATTTTTATTAATTTCATAATTCAAAAAAATTATGATTGCATCAATATAATTTCGATTTTATATTGGTACGATCTTTATTTTATAAAATAAAAATCGAATTAAGCTTCGATATAAATTTCTTAATATCATTATGTTATTTATTAGTTGCACATGGTTTATAAAAAAAAACTTGAATTGCTTTACTTTACAATTTATTGTGATGCGTTTGAAAAGTTCAAATTTTTTTCTTGATCGACAATAAAATTATAGAAGGTTTTGAAGCACTTTTGAAAACGATATATGTCTTTTAGAAATTAATTTATTTCTATTAAATTCATAAATATATATTTCTACAAAAAAAGTTTTTATCATTAAATTTTTCACCTTAAATATTTTCAAGAAAATTTTTTAAAATATAGTGGTGAAATTTTGAAATTTTTTGAGTTGAGGCCTGTGTATCAAATTTCAAAATTGTCTATTTTATAAGTGTGAATAGCTAAATGTAAAGCGTAAATTCAAATTAAGAATATATTTTTGATTCTTATATATATAACTGACTTATGATAAGTACCCTTGAGAATTAAGCTTATATTTTTCGTTTTTTATCGAATATCATTTTTTTTTAATGATACAAATTTTATAATTTGAAATCCTTGTGTATTTTAAATCAAACTAATATATTTTTCTAAAAATCTGACCGCGTTTGGCAAAAATATGTTATTCAAGATTTGTAACACTGTGTTTCACAAATCAATTTTTATAATTTTTTTCATTTCAAATCCTGATGTACGAATCTTCATAACAAGATTTGTACTTTTGTAATTTTTTTTTGGACAAACATGAATTTAAAATGGATTCTAGAAATTTCTTATTTCTTCACATTTTTAAAATTACCAAAAAATTTTGTATCATTATTCGAAAATTTAAAAGGGTGATTTCTAATTTTATTTGTGTGATGAAATTTCAAAACAATGAGTTCAATATAAAAGATTAAATATTTTAACGTAATCTGAATCTTAGAATTTCATGTAATAAAAAAAAAACTACCATAAAATATCACCACTAAATTTTTTTTGAGTCAAATGCTTTTAGACGAATGTTCATTTTCAAAACTGTTTTATGCTTTTACAGTGGTTTCTTGCCATAATATGAAGCCAACAAGCAGTAGGTTCCATTTTTTTTTCGCGCTCGTTGTCCTTGAGCCAAAAAGACACCATTTTTTTCTGTTTGTTTTATATTTATTAATTAAACTACTATTCTTTTGTCTAATGAATAATTTGTTACAAGGAAAGGGTTTTAGGTATGTGAAATTATCTAATTTAAATTTAGCACATAGATTATCCATTCAAGTATAAAATCTTTAAAAGAACTTTTACTGGGTTCATCTGTCGGACTAATATATAAGGTCAAATTTTTAAAAAGCGTCATCTATTGAGATAATTTATTGAACTTTGAATAATTTTTGAATTTTCAATGAGAATTTGTAAAAAAAAAAATATGTAAAATCAAATCGAAAAATAAATTCTAAACAGCGTGTGATATTTGAATATAAACGTCATGTATAATACAAGAAAAAAAAGTTCTTCGTACTATTTGATTGCAATAAAAGATATCAAAAATTTTTCACATTTTAAAATATTCTTAAATTTCCATCTTACTTCTTTTATCTTTCTCGTTCAGCCCACATTCTATATTTTTTCATCTATTTTAATCAAAATTATTATTTATGAAATCAAAAAATTAAGCAATCAAGTTCAATTCTTTATTGAGCGTCACACATTTAATATATGAATTTCAATCACATATTACTTTTTCGCATTCACTAAGAAAAATTTTTAATTAATTTTTATACAGTGTTACTTGGACCTTAATTCTAAATCACTTGTATCATATCTGATGTTTGTTCGAGCGTGAATTTTTTTGAACAATCATGGTTTAAATTACTGACAATTTGAACTGTTTTCTAAAGCAATGCACTGTCTTTTGTATGGTACCAAGTAATTTGTTTTATTTCTATGAGAATAAAGTTCATTGTTGCGATTCTAATTAAAAAACATTCTTTTATTTTAACAAAAAAAATTATTGTCCATTTGGAAATTAAATTTAAATTTTTTTTACAGAGATAGAAATTTTGACCGTGAAAATTTTTGATGTACCAAGACAAAATCATAAACTTATGAGCTGTTATATCTTGTTACTAGGCTTTCGGAATTAATAGTTTTACATGTACAATATGTAAAGAAATATTTTTCATGTCGTAAATTTTACATTATAACAGATGTTTTTTTTCTGTTGTAAATTATGAAGGAAAAAAATTGAAAATAAATTAGTTATATGTGAGTAATATATAATTATTTTAAAAGTAATAAAAATAAATTTTATAAATTTTTACTTAGATTATTGATAATATATGTACGACATCAAAAATTAAAAATTACTTTTTGGGATTACTGATGGGTATTATTGATTCAATCATATTTGATCAATGTCAAATTGATTAAACAGAATACTAATTATTTTTTATGGTGCATTAATGTGTATCACAGATTAGTATTTAAAAAGCCGTGAAAATTGCATAACTATTTGAAACCACTATTTATTAATGTATAAAATAAGATAAAAAGAACAGGCCATGGTTGTTGAAACAAAATTAATATTTCTCAATTCAAAAACCGAGGAAAGGCCTACTGAGCCACTCAAACGGCATATTAGTATTTGGCGGATTAGATTAATATCATGATATTGTCAAGTGCCTTCATACCGAAAGAACAGATCTAAACTACATTTATTACCTCTTTCAAGTTACATAAATTTCAAAAATTTACAAAAGGCAAATATCGCTTAGTCAATAATTACTCAGAAAAAAAAAAATTTTCATAAAAAATGTCGAAACTCCTATACAATAATTAAGAATTAAATTAAAAAATTAATGAAAAAGTATATTATAGTGTAATAAAACTTTACTCAAACTCACGATTTGAATTTTGTCGGTCTCTTTTTTAAAGCGAAAACGATTTTTTAGAAGATGAGATATCAAATTTTTCTTTGCACAAATTTACATTTGTTATTTATTTTTAGGTATGTAATAAAAAATATTTTCAAAAATTTTTTTTGCAAATGAATCCACAATTTTTTTTGAAAGTTACCATAATATGCAGGTAATAAATGCTATTTTTTATATTAAGTGATCAAAAAGTTTAAGTCTATTGAAATTTGCGACAACGATTTAATTCGTGCTGTAATTACCGATAATAACAATTATTATCATTCCGATACTTTTATTTGCATCAGTGAAGTCAAAATTTTTTTTAGATGAGAAAATTTAAATTTCGAATTACGGTTTGCTTTTTGAGAGAAAAATAATTTGAAAGAATGAATCGATAAAATATAATGAAGAATGAAAAGCAAAAAATTAAAAAAATTATGTCTACAGAACAGAGAATGAATTGATAAATATATTTATATATTTCTACATAGCTAACTATTACGCAACTTATTAAATATTTGTAAAATTACAATTTCTGGAATCTATATTGTCTTTCATTTTAGGAAAATTTTAAATTTAAAGTAAATTTATTATTTCCACAACGTTCAAAAATAAAAGCAAAGCACACTTCACTAATTGAAAAAGTCAAAAGTGAGGGTCTCATGAAATTATACATATAATAAATATAAAATATGAATGTCACAATTGCAATTTTTGAATTGCCATTCCCGTTATGCATTTGATTCGAATTTTTAAAAAATTTAAACTCATTATTCTAAGTAAAAAAAAATATAGTACTTATTTTTTGAAGCTGTGAGAAATAAGATTACAGAATTTTTTTTTCATTTTCGTCACAATTCAAAATTAAAAAACGAATCGGCAATAAATTTCTTGGTTTTGTTTTCAACTTTAAAATTTCGCTTTATTTTATTAGAATTTGAAAAGAGCAAGTCCAGCATAAAGAATTTTTAAAATTATGATTCCAAACTAATTTAATATACGACTATGTAATTGAAAAATTTCAGAAGAGAATTTTTTTTCAACCTAAACACTAATTTGTAAGAAAGACAAACAAGATTTTTATCGAATTTCGAAAAATGATATTCATTTATATTGAAGTTATTAAGGTATGATGACCTACTGACAAATTGAAACAAATAAAAAAAGATTTGCATTGACCGTTTATTAGGTGTTGATAATTTCATTTATATATTTGCGTTCGAATTAAATATACGTTTTTTTAAGTATATCATATACTTAACAATATAGGATTTCTAGCAAAAAAATCACAGTAAATAAAATTTGGAATTTTCACAATAAAAATAACTAAAATAAAATTAATAGTTCATTTTTGTTTCTTTCACAAATATAATTAAATTTATTATAACTTAAATTTTTTTTGGATGGTGTGCACTTGAAATATCATCGTCAATAAAAAATAATTGTAATTATAAATGTAATGAAAGACATATGAATTGAAATTTATTTTGTTTGCATTTTTTTTTGTTAGGTCAAAAATCACTTGAAAATTCCTTTTCATTCTCTTTTTCTCCTTTGTCTTTTTTAAGAGAAAAAAATTTATGTGATAATTTTATAATATAGCTTATTAAAACACATATGAAAATACATAAAACAATTCGAATCATGTCATTCTAAAAATGTTAAGAAGATTAAAAATTCGAGTCAAATTTAATACCAATTTTTTATGAATAAACACTAATCAAATAATACCAAATAAAAATAATAATGAAATTAATATTTGTATTATACTTTTCGAATTTCACAATTATTCAAGCTTATTTACATCATAATTTAAATCAAAAGTTGACCTGGCATCATAGACTAAATTTTCTTCATCTCTCAAACTATCCTCAAACTTCATAAGTTGTTTCATTATTTTTGTTTTATTTCTTTATATGCTTGCTTTTTTTTATTCAACTTCTATCTTTGATTTTATTTCAGTCTCTTTCAATTTTTTCCTCATGTTACTTTATCTCATTTTCTCATGCTCACATATCATAGTAGACA